>SJYX01021502.1:184870-207732 GCA_006410675.1 Oreotragus oreotragus | reverse complement strand
AGATCAGCCCTGGGATTTCTTTGGAGGGAATGATGCTAAAGCTGAAACTCCAGAACTTTGGCCACCTCATGCGAAGAGTTGACTCACCGGAAAAGACTCTGATGCTGGGAGGGATTGGGGACAGGAGGAGAAGGGGACGACTGAGGATGAGATGGCTGGATGGCATCACTGACTCAATGGGCGTGAGTCTGAGTAAACTCCGGGAGTTGGTGATGGACAGGGAGGCCTGGCGTGCTGCAATTCATGGGGTCGCAAAGAGTCGGACACGACTGAGCGACTGAACTAAACTGAACTGATCTAATATCATTGTATGTTGACGGATGGTAACTAGGCTTATTGTGGTGATCAATTTGAAATATACTGAAATATCAAACTACTGTGTTACATATCGAGAACTAACAGAGTGTTTTGTGTCTGCTACTGCTAAGTCACTTCAGTCGTGTCTGACTATGTGTGAATCCATAGACGGCAGCCCACCAGGCTCCCTTGTCCTTGGGATTCTCCAGGCAAGAACACTGGAGTGGGTTGCCATTTCCTTCTCTGGTGTTGTGTGTCAGTTATACTTAAAACAAACTATAGAAAAAGATATTAAATCTGTGGTTACCAGAAGTGGGGCATGAAGTGAGGCATGAAGTAAAGGGACATCAGAGAAGACAATCAAAAGGTACTGACTTCCAGTTATAAGGTAAATGAGTACATACAATATGATTAATATAATTAACATAATGGCTGTATGTTGTATATGATAGATGTTAAGAGTAAAACCTAAGAGTTCTCATTACAAAGATTTCTTTTTCTATTCCCTTAATGTTATATATAAATGAGATGATGGATGTTCAATCAACTTATGATGATAATCGTTTCATGGCTATGTAACTGAAATCACTATTCCGTACATCTTGAACTTATAGAGTGTTGCATGTTAATTATATCTCCAAAAAGTGGTAAGAAATGCAATTTTTAAACAAAGTAAAAATACATATTAAAATGTGTGTATGTGTATACACCTGTAATTACTGGAAATAAAAGCACTCCAGGATGGAGACTTACAATGGTTAATCATTTAGAAAATGCAACTTTGTTTGACAAGAAATAAAACATGTAAATAATCCTCATCTAATTCCTCTTTGTGCTCCTATTATAAATCAAGGGACAAAAAATGTTAACTGATTTTTTTTTTACCATAGTAAAACAATAACTGAAATTGAAGAAGCAAGAATGACTCATTAAATATAAAGCTTAAAAGCCAGCATCAAGTACTCACTGCGTTCCTCACAAGGTGTGAGACACAGTGAACACAAACATGAATCGGATGAAGTGCCAGCCTTGAAGGAGCACACAGTCTAAAGAAGGAAAGAGAAAGACACAGCTACCCTTGAGGCAGCATGATACAGGCTATGATCAGGACCTAGGAGAGCAAGGCGGGGAGGAGAATAGCCATCTCCCGAGTAACGGCACGAGCAGGGGATATTTCGCAGAGGAGCTGGAACTTCTGCTCGTCCTCAAATGATATAGCTGGGCTTTACCAAGAAAGGAGACAGAAAGAACAGCACAAGCCAAAGGAGAGGACGGGGAAAACAGTAAGTGTTTAGAGAGCAGAAACCCTTCCCATATGGGCAGGAGAGAGGCGTGGAGAAAGGACTGATGGGACAGGATTAGGAAATTTAGGTGTATAGCCTAAATTTCAGGTTATAGCCAGGTTGTATCAGTTCAGTTCAGTTGCTCAGTCATGTCCAACTCTTTGTGACCCCATGGACCACAGTACGTCAGGCTTCCCGGTCCATTACCAACTCCCAGAGCTTGCTCAAACTCACGTCCATCAGGTTGGTGATGCCATCCAACCATCTCATCCTCTGTCGTCTCCTTCTCCTCCTGCCTTCAATCTTTCCCAGCATCAGAGTCTTTCCAATGAATCCGTTCTTCACAGCAGGTGGTCAAAGTACTGGAGCTTCAGCTTCAGCATCAATTCTTCCAAAGAGTAATCAGGACTGACTTTCGTATTCTGCTGCTGCTAAGTCGCTTCAGTCGTGTCCGACTTTGTGCAACTCCGTAGACAGCAGCCCACCAGGCTCCCCGGTCCCTGGGATTCTTCAGGTAAGAACACTGGAGTGGGTTGCCATTTCCTTCTCCAATGCATGAAAGAGAAAAGTGAAAGTGAAGTCGCTCAGTCTGTCCGACTGTTAGCGACCCCATGGACTGCAGCCCACCAGGCTACTCCGTCCATTGGATTTTCCAGGCAAGAGTACTGGGGTGGCGTGCCATTGCCTTCCCCGTTAGAGAAACTAAGTATTCACGAAAAATATCTAATGGCATGAGGAATTTGGATCACAGGATGCGACTGAGTTTTACTGTAAGTTTGTTAACGATTAATACAAAGAGGGTAGTTGACAGAGATACACAAAACATGGAAACTCCAGGAGAGATTAAGAAGATGGCCAAGAAAAACAGTTTAGAAAATGGTCACATTTGAATACCAGCTGAACTTAGACCATGAGTATGAAAAGAAAGCAGAGTTAGAAAAGAAAATTGAACTGTAACTTAGAGTACAAGAGCCAAAAAAACAAAAAATTTAAGTTCCTTATTGGTATCTCCATCAGAAAGACTGATTCTTATGTCATGCTGGTTTTTCCACGAGTTAACACTCAGCAGGATTCCTCTTATTCTGGATCATCATATACTGACTGCTCCTGTGTCTGCCAATTTACATATACCATACTGGTCAAAGAGGGTAGTTGACAGAGATACACAAAACATGGAAACTCCAGGAGAGATTAAGAAGATGGCCAAGAAAAACAGTTTAGAAAATGGTCACATTTGAATACCAGCTGAACTTAGACCATGAGTATGAAAAGAAAGCAGAGTTAGAAAAGAAAATTGAACTGTAACTTAGAGTACAAGAGCCAAAAAAACAAAAAATTTAAGTTCCTTATTGGTATCTCCATCAGAAAGACTGATTCTTATGTCATGCTGGTTTTTCCACGAGTTAACACTCAGCAGGATTCCTCTTATTCTGGATCATCATATACTGACTGCTCCTGTGTCTGCCAATTTACATATACCATACTGGTTTAGCCTACCAAAGCTCTGTATGGGTAATACTTCCAATTTGAAAATATAACCTGAGGCTTAGAAGGGTTAAATAATTTTGGCCAAACCACACAGCTGGTGTCAGAAACAGGGTGTGAACCTATACTCCTTCTACTGTGCTGATCTGCCCCCTGCTTCTGTTTAAAACAGTAATTTCTCTTTCCTGTAAAATTTTCCCAAGGGTTACTTGCTTCTTTAGTCAAATGATGATTGTTCCAAGTAGTAAATCTTGATCTGAGGAACTCAAAATCCTTAAATAAGTTTTTAAAAATAAATGTTAGAATGACTATCAAAAATTGTTAAATTTAGGGTCCCAATAACAAAGAGTTATCTTGCAAACTTCATCAAAGATTAGTTTCTTTCTATGTAAATCATTGTTATTCATTTAAAATTTTCCAGATGGAAAACAATTTTGTGCTCTAATCTGTAACTTAGAAGAGCTTGGTACATTTAGTTATTGTAGATTGATGTACTATTTTTCTTCTTTTGCTGAGGGAGAGATATGAGTAGAATTAACCAATCTTAACTCTTTGTTAGTGTGGATGAAAGTGTCAGTCGCTCAGTCAGACTCTTTGCAACCCATGAACCCTAGCCCACCAGGATCCTTCGTCCATGGAATTCTTCAGGCAAGAATACAGGAGTCAGGTAGCCATTCCCTTCTCCAGGGGAACTTCCTGATCCAGCGACTGAACCAGGGCAGGGTCTTCAGTACTGCAGGCAGATTCCTTCTCATGTGAGCCATGAGGGAAGCCACAGCTCTGCTAACAGGATATAAATGTAGTATCTGGGGAGTCAGTCTACAAGTGTCTGTTGTAACAAGAGTGAAATACCAAAGCGTTCCACCAGTATTTGCATTTAACCACAAATACCAGTACTTGGATATCTGTGATATCCATAATAATGTACTTCAAACAAAATAATGAGGTATCCCAGTCCATCATCCATACCTCCTTATCCTCTCTCCCCCAGAGAGCACCCAGCCTCTCTATCACCACTTTAACTTGGAAAATTCAAAGAAGGATATCGTCACAAACTTTCTGGTTCCCTTTCCCTGGGGCCAAAGGTAATTAATTTGACAAAAAATCCTCCTCTCAAATTCCTTCTGGGCTATGATAAGCTAAGATCCTGTTTGTATATAAACAAAAGTGCTTAATTAAATAGCATATCTGATAATGTCAGAAAAACTGGATAGATTCTCATGCCACCATTTTATTAATCAAAATTTGACTCTATCTATGAAGCCATGAAGATACATCACTCTTCAAAAAGGTAACAATATTTTAATTTTCTAATGCCTTTTTTTTTTGTAACACTAACTTCATCTTTATGCAAAAATTTACATCAAGTTCTTGGAAAATTAACTGGAGAGAATGATTAAAATACAGAAGGAAATAAAGGCCACAATCCGCCAGTGAAGTCCAGCGTCTGCCTGTCAAATGGAGAATAACCCATAGTTGAACTAATAAAAAGTATAAAATGGCTAGTAAATGGGTCTTTTGTCATATACGATATTGTTATCAAATTCAGTGGCCATTTTTAGGTCCAAAATCATCTTTCACTTTTGTGTATTTGCTTATGATTTTATCTTCAATTTCTCACCTCCTTGATCTCCTGACACTACACAAAGCAAGGAATTTGATTGTATTTGATTATATTTTCCTTTTAGAATTTCTTATCCTCCTTGCATTACCTGACCCTATTCTTTAACTACCTTCATGAATGTTTATTCTTTTTAAGTCCCTTTGTTCTTCCTACTCTCCAAGCTCTAAAATTGGTCACTCACAAACCTATATCTGCAATCTTGCCCTCTCGCACAATTTATACTCAGAACAGCACCAAGAGAATCATTCCGTTTCTTTACCAAACTAATCCCATGCCTCAGTCTACCTCTTTTGATTAACTGATATCACTATTCTTCTCGTTATGCAAACTCTGGAGTCATCTTTGAATAATTCCTCTCATTCATGACTAATTCCTCTCATTTGGGCTTCCTTTGTGGCTCAGCTGGAATTCACCTGCAATGCGGGAGACCTGGTTTTGGTTCCTCAGCTGGGAAGATCCCCTAGAGAAGGGAAAGGCTACCCACTCCAGTATTCTGGCCTAGAGAATTCCTGGAGTCACAAAGAGTTGGACACGACTGAGTGACTTTCATTTTCACATTCATTCTGAATTTAATCATGATACTATATATATTTCATATAATTTTTAATAAAGATAATTCATTAATGTTTATTCCCTTCATGTAAAGGTATAAAATAGCATTCACCTTAATACTGGGCTCAGAATACAAGTTCACAGCACTCCCTGGCTCCCTGGTTATTCCTAGAACAACAATAACTATAGCAACTTACCTGCTGACAGCCTCAAGGCAGGCTCTCAGACAGGCATGGTTCCAAGTCCAGAAAGAGCTAGTGAGTTGGCCTCTGCTGGTCATCTCCCACTACCTCAGTTCTAGATACTACTTATACCTGCGGGCTAACCAGTGGCATCCTCCATACAGAAAATAAACTGATCTATGAAATTTCTACCATAACAGTAAACCATAGGACAAAAAAGGCAAAGTCAACAGAATGAATTCTGTCACATCATGATGTGAATATTACTTGATGACTTAAGAAAAAGAACATGACACTGAGAAAGGGATGACTTACCCATAGAGAGTATTTAGAAAATGAGAGCCATGGAGACAAATGCCAGATGTTCCCTTCTGGGCACTGTATCGGAGAAGGCAATGGCACCCTACTCCAGTACTCTTGCCTGGACCATGGACGGAGGAGCCTGGTAGGCTGCACTCCATGGGGTCACTAAGAGTCAGATACGACTGAAGGACTTCACTTTCACTTTTCACTTTCACGCATTAGAGAAGGAAATGGCAACCCACTCCAGTGTTCTTGCCTGGGGAATCCCAGGGACGGGGGAGCCTAGTGGGCTGCTGTCTATGGGGTCACACAGAGTCAGACACGACTGAAGTGACTTAGCAGGCACTGCATATGGAAAAGCAGCCTCAAGAACTATTGACTAACCTACCATCAGTAAGCGGGCTTCCCAGGTGGCACTAGTGGTAAAGAACCCACCTGCCAATGCAGGAGACATAAGAGACATGGGTTCGATCCCTCAGTCAGGGAGATCCTTGGAGGGGGGCATGGCAACCCACTCCGTTATTCTTGCCTGGAGAGTCCCATGGACAGAGAAGCCTAGCAGGCTACAGGTTATGGGGTCACAAAGAGCCAGACATGACTGAGGCCAACTCAGCATGCATGCAACAGTCAGTAAGCATCACAAAACTGTTAACTGTGATCCATCTTACTCCCCTATTCTGATTCCAGGCTCACTAGGGGCTTCTGAATGTCTGCTTTCCATGCAGGAGAAGAATGTTAGGGTCTTGCTAAGACAAGCATTCCATCTGTGTGATTGTATTTCTCACTGTAAATGAATAATCTGGCGTTCTGGTTTATTGGCCTCATGGATGTGGTTAATGTGAATCCACCTGAGAGAGATGGATCTGCTCTCTGAGTGCTGCCACCAGACTTCCAAGTTAGCTAAGCTGAGTGGCAGATTCTGTGCAAGACATAGTCAAATTACCAGGGCAATAAATTCCTCACTGAGGGCCTAAAGAGGAATGCGATAGTATTTTGTAACCAACTCTGAATGATATTCTTTAATGCTGAATACAGGGGATAGCAATTATAATCCAATAAGATTGTTTTGAATTAGTCATGGGATATGATCTAAATGATACAAATTAAGAGATGGAAAATATCATTTAAATTTTTGTAATCTAGTCATTAAATGAATAACGTATGTTATTTTAATACCTTCAGAGGGCCAGTGGTGAAGAATTCTACCTACACTCAGTCTCCACTGTGCTTACAAGGATATAAGCCAGTACCTTATACAATCTCACAGGAAGATGCTACTAGAAGTGTTTGGGAAATGATTGCAGGTGGACAGAAAGCTAGAAACCAAAGGGCCAGGTATTCCTCAATCTAACACTCTTGATTCTTCAGAGGGAAGACTTCTAAGGTACCCTTAGAAGAGGATATTACCCCTCATGTCCAGATTACATGGGACTTGTTTCTTCCAGAACTGCAGCCCATTAACCCAGGTTAGTTTTCCAGAGGGAATATCAAGAAAACCATTCCTTATCACAAATATACCTCTATAGGGCCATTAAAACCATCCTGCACTTACCTCACTGATCCCAACAAGCCTTCAGTAATAAATTTCATCAAGAACAAACCCTGAATCCAAATGTGTTAATCCCTCATTAGCTTTTTAAAACGATACTCTTAGTTTTCAATTTTTAATTGTTTATTTATCTTCCAGTTTATTCCTCTATCTACTGAATTCACCCACTAGGAGCCTTCCATTATGAAGAAATTCCAAAAATGAGCTATCAGGGAAGGGGAAAATGGTAGCACTCAAACTAATAAATTGTAAGTGTAGGATTATGTATAGTCACATTAACCCACCTGGAAATTTTTATGCAACAGAAAGAATTGTTTCTGCTCCTTATTCTTTCATAATTACTAGAATTCTTCCTATTGTATTGTGTGGCTTTAAAATAATTACAGCAAGTCAATAATAGTGCCTTAAAATGTAATGATCCCAAACAGAAACAGAGCTACAGATACTGAGAAGTAACGGGTGGTCGTCAGTGGGGAGGAAGGTGGATGGAAAGAAGAAATAGGTGAGGGAGATTATGACGTACAAACTTTGGGTGCAAAATAAGCCACAGGTATGAAATGTACAGTGTAGGGAATATAGTCAATAACTAGGAAATATATTTGTATGCTAAAAGACTGTAACTAGACTTACCCTTGTGATCATTTTGAAATGTACAGAAATATCAAATCACTATGTTGTATAACAGAAACTAACATAGTGTTACAGGTCAATTATAATTATACTTTAAAAATGGAAAAGGCAATGGCACCCCACTCCAGTACTCTTGCCTGGAAAATCCCATAGATGGAGGAGCCTGGTAGGCTGCAGTCCATGGGGTTGCAAAGAGTCGGACACGACTGAGCGACTTCTTTCACTTTTCACTTTCATGCACTGGAGAAGGAAATGGCAACCCACTCCAGTGTTCTTGCCTGGAGAATCCCAGGGATGGCAGAGCCTGGTGGGCTGCCATCTCTGGGGTCGCACAGGGTCGGACATGACTGAAACAACTTAGCAACAGCAGCAGCATACTTTAAAAACAAGCAAAAAAAAACTCATAGAAAAAAGATCAAATCTGAGGTCACCAGAAGTGGGGGGTAGGAGAGAGGAAACTGGATGAAGATGGTTGAAAGGTACAGACTTCCAGTTATAAGATTAAGTACTAGAGATGTAACATACAATATAATAAATACAATTAACACTGCTGCACATCATACATGAAAGTTGTAAAGAGAATTCTACAGTTCTCTTTATAAGGGAAATATTTTTTTCTATTTTTTTAAATCTATATGAGATGATGTGAAGTGAAAGTCGCTCAGTTGTGTCCAACTCTTCGTGACTCCATGGACTACACAGTCCATGGAATTCTCCAGGCAAGAATAGTGATGTCGGTAGCCTTTCCCTTCTCCAGGGGATCTTCCCAACCCAGGGATCAAACCCAGGTCTCCCACACTGCAGGNTGTGAAGTGAAAGTCGCTCAGTTGTGTCCAACTCTTCGTGACTCCATGGACTACACAGTCCATGGAATTCTCCAGGCAAGAATAGTGATGTCGGTAGCCTTTCCCTTCTCCAGGGGATCTTCCCAACCCAGGGATCAAACCCAGGTCTCCCACACTGCAGGTGGATTCTTTACCAGATGAGCCACAAGTGAAGCCCAAGAATACTGGAGTGGGTAGTCTATCCCTTCTCCAGGGGATCTTCCCCACCCAGGAATTAAACCGGGTTCTCCTGCATTGCAGGCAGATTCTTTACCAACTGAGCTATCAGGAAAGCCCTATATGAGATGATGGATGTTCACTAAACTTATTGTGATAATTATTTCATGATATATATAAGTCAAATCATTATGCCATATACCTTAAATTTATACAGTGCTATATGTCAATTATATCTCAATAAAACTGGAAGAAAGTTAAAATAAAATGTAATGAATGGACGACAGCTAATGTACACATCCATTCAATCATTCAACAAGCATACACTTACCAAGTACATTCAAATGTTTTCAAATTTGGAATAGACTGCAAATATTTGCATTTCTGCCATCTCACTTTTTAATGGAAGTTCTCAGCCTCAAAACATCCCAAACTGGACTCACTATATTCTGGAACAAATCTGTTCCTTTTCCTACATTCCCTATTTCAGAGAATAAAAACACAATCCACTGAGAAATCTTTGCTGTTCATGACTCTTTCTCCCTTATCCCTCACATCCATTTGATTATTAATTTCCACAGAACTTGCCTCCTACAATTTTTCAAGCTCATCCTTACTCATACTGCCTTAGGTCAGGGTGATATCTCTTGCTTGGAAGACAATAAAACCTCACAGTGGCATCTCCTTCCTCTCATCTCACCTCTCTCTTCTCTCTTCCACATCACCACCAGAGTTAGCCTTCTAAAATTCCAATCTAACCAGTTCACTACCAAGCTAATCCTCCGTAGCTCTTACAGTTTAATTCAATTCACAGGCATTGTGACAGGAAGTATAAAATAAAAGTTCTAAACCCACTGAACAATATACAAGTTCTAATAATTTCCCAAACTATAGCTTTCCAGCCTTGTTTCCTGTCATATGACTATATGTGTCCAATCACAACAGCCTATATAGATTTCCCTATGTGTACAGAACATCCTTTTCCACTTTATCTATCTGCCTAGTTCTTTCTCATCCTCCAAGATTTAAAGGGCTCCTATGCTCCTGACAGTCATTCCCGAGCCTCTAAAATGGGTCTTTTGTCCCAATTCTCTGGCACCAGAACATCCTGTACCTGCCACTTCCACAGCATACGTCATGCTAGCTGACACTATTATTTGCACATTTGTCAGTCTCCACACCTGCCCCTCCCCACAATCAAACTGGGAGATCCTAGACACTAAGTACCATAAGTGGTTCATCTGTGATTTCTAGCACTCTTCCCAGTAGCAGTTATATAGTAGATAATCAATAAACACATGCTGAATGATTATAGTATGCAAAAGAATTCTATAGGAGTTGGGTCATGGGTTTCACAATTGGATATATAGAGAAAATAAACCAGAGGAAAATATAAATTGAAAGATCTTGAATGGTACAAATTGGGTTTCAGAGGTTAAGTAAACCCTAGAAAAGTTTCAGAGACTATAAATCAAGTGACATCAGTGGTATAACAATGAAGATAACCAAAGAGACAGGTTAGTTATTGGTGGTGCTACTGTGATTGCTGACACCCCCAAAGATGACATACCCCATTAGCGTGTGCTAAGTCACTTAAGTCGTGTCTGACTCTTTGCAACTCCATGGACTATTACCCATCAGGCTCCTCTGCCCATGGGATTTTCCAAGCAAGAATACTTGGAGAACCCAAGTATTTTCCCAACCCAGGGATCAAACTTGTGTCTCATGATCCCTGCAGTGGCAGTTGGGTTCTTTACCACTAAGTACCACCTGGACTTCCCTGGTGGCTCAGATGGTAAAGAATCTGCCTGTAATGCAGGAGACCAGGGTTCAATCCCCAGGCTGGGAAGACTCCTTCAAGAAGCGAACAGTGACCCACTCCAGTATTCTTGCCTGGAAAATACCACAGACAGTGAAGCCTGACAGGTTATAGTACATGGGGTCGCAAACAGTCAAGGAAGACTGAGAGACTAACACTTCACACCTCATTAGTGGTAAAAGACAAAGTTCAACTTTCAGGGTCCTAATAAGTAAGACATTATACAAATGTAAGACTTTCTCATTCTTTCCATGCAATAACAAACTAGTCAAAAGCCTGAATCCTGAACATGTTTATAGAGTACTCAGATTGCTATTCGTTACTATATCTACCACTGTCAATGTGGGATGTGTTTGTTTCTATACTACTGACAACAAGCCAAAGGAATTACCTCTAAATTTTTTAACTGAGAATAAGAAAGATTAAAGAAAACAGTCCTATTGAGCCTTTTTGTTGACAGAGGTCTGCTATGAGCATGTAGAAAAACAGTCTTGTAGAATAAAAAGAATCTTTTTTTTTCAATTATCACTAGATTAACTATGTCAAATGTTCCACTAGGAATTTTTGTCTGTTATTCCTAAAGTATTCCAAATGTTACAAACATTGTAAAATCCCCAAATGCTTTATAAAGTACCTACAAAAAATGCAAGCACATACTCGTTGTAGAGAAATTAATTCATAGAAAAATATATTAGAAGAAGGAAAGTCAGAGAGGCAGCAACTATTGAGGGATAAAGGTTTTCAACAAATTGTTCAATTGGAAAACTTATCCAGAAGTATATCAAAGCTATTTGCTTTATCTTCTGTAAGTATAAACTTCCCCCTATTCTTTTCTAAATTAAGGCAGCAATAATGGTCCCAAGGAAAACCCTTTAGCAAGCACGAAGCTATGGCCAAGGTAACTTTAAGTGAAGTATCAAGTGAAAGGTCTCTCTAGACCCATCACTTTGTCATTTCTAAAAGTTCAATTTCCAGAAAGCACATATAAAAAGTAGACAAAAGTTGCCTTTTGCCAGCCTCAGCCAACTCTGAGACTTCAAGGTCAAGTTAAGTGAACAAATCCTCTCCACCTACAATCTCTCTTTTCTTGCTCAGGAAGCTCACACACTTTGCAACAGGACAGAGTCAGGACACTCACTGCCCTCTCTCTATTCAGCTTACATGTCTCGATCGTCTCCTTCCTCAGTTTTTCCTTCCAACTAATTAAATAAGGAGGCCATTAGACCGGGGTGCTCTAATGTCTTGGTAGCTACTAAGCAAACAAAACCCAAGTCAGTCATGCGCTGGAATCCAAAAAGTGAAACATAAAAACAACCAATCACAAACAGCCAACTGGGCTTCCCCAAAAAAGACACAACTTAAACTATAGCCATCAGATCATTTTTTTGCTTTGTTTCAGTGTCTAATCTACAAAAATATTGCTCCCAGCTCCTGTCAGTGGAGCCCTTCTAACCACCTTCAGTTTGGGGCTACCAGATTCAAATCGCTTAATGCTCAAATCAACTCTTGAAAAGTTTTAATGTGACTCAGTTTACCTTTTTAACAAGATTAATAACTTAAGCTATAATTTAACAGAGGGTTGCAACATTTAGAGATTTATAATTCTTAAATAAAGAGGCAATAAACCACCAAATCAATGATTTCTCCAATCTGATTTGAATATTTTACATTTTGATATATTTTATTGAAACTGTACTTGTTAAAAATTTTTCCAGAACTTCCATTTTCTTCTATTAAACTAAGAATGGAAAATAGTCATACTAATTAACTTTATCTACAAGAATATTGATAGTTTTTTTAAAAAGAAATATGATTCTTTTGTATGTTGAATTGTGACAAAATTTTTAGTTATTATATTAATTAATATGCAGTTTACCCAAGTGTTAGAAATTTCATGAAAATACTTAAAATTAAGTCATGATAATACCTAATAAAAGCAAAAAGAAATTTTAAAAAATGTTTGGTGCCAAAATCTAAGTCAGAAATTAAAATTATTTTGACATACAAGTATTTAGTAACTAGTCATAAATTCATAAAAATGTATAGTTTAAAGTCAATGTAAAAATTCAGTACTTCAAGTTGTAAATTTTAAGTCTGCACAATTTTTACAGAATTGACAACTTTGCTATCGTATTGCTTACTGTCATTTGCTCTATAAAGACCACAGAACATCTGCTGTTTGAGAAAAACACTATACAACTAACATTCAAAATCTGATTCCAATTTTAGTATGTGTCTGATCACTGCAAATAATAACAAAGAAACTACTATAAAAGTCTACACCTAAAGCCCCCCCTCTCAGGGATCATCTTAATTTTTTTGAATCCATCCTGAAAAATGTAACTTTTTTTTTTTTCCAAGCAGCTGATGCTTTTAAACATGCTGGACTGGGCTGAGCATTCCATCGTCCTGATGTAACACACCAGCATTTGTCTCAGAAGACATCTTTTGTACTTGTAACCAAAAGGCAAAAGAAATCAGAGCTGTGGACGGGAGAGAGGGAGAGAGGAGGAAAACTGCTTAGACCAATTCAGTGAAAAGAATTCTGACACAAACCTGTATATTTTTAGTCACTCAACATGCCTACTTTAAAATAAAGCCTTCTGACTTTTATAAGCTATTGTGCTTATTTTCACACTATTGGTTTTAAAAATACTCTCTGCTTTATGGTAATGTGTCACAGGGAAGTTAGCTATAGTTTCATGAAAGACGTTTTCATCCCTGACTGGCATCTTCTCAATAGCTGGGGCCCAGGCAACACCGCTCTCTTCCCGGCAAGGCCCTCTGCACTGAAACAGTGCAGCATTCATAACTTACCCTCGGCACCGCGGGGCAGTGCCACAGAAAAGCTTCTCCAACCTAATGGGTTACATCACTGCAAAAGGCTTCCATTTGGCCTAGGTGAAAAACATGAATGCATGCCCCATTCATTTCTCCACCTTAAAAAAATAAAGTAAAATCATATCCACCCTAAGCAAAAAAACCCGGCATTCCCACAGCCTAGCTCCATCAAAGCTACAGCACTGCTCTGCCTGAAGCTTAAGCAATGTTACTGCTAACTTTCTTAAACTGCCACCAACCTTCAAAACTAATTTTCACAGCTTGTGTTGCTATTTAAAAAGCCCAGTAAGGTATTAAAAATAACTTAAAATTTTTTCATGGAAAAGTCTTTGGTGCAAACATTGCCTTTAGGTTTAGGTCACATTTTAAAAATATACTTGACATACAATCATGGAACCGAAAGCCTCACCCTTCCCACTGACATCAACACACATGAACCACGGCACACAGAGGCTTCCCTTTCTCCTCTCCACACTTGGCCCTTTGGCCAAATCTGCCGCTCCCAGATCTTCTCAGAGTGGGTCAAACATCCGCGATGCTTAAAGGCAGTGGCCCATCCAAAATATTTTAAGTTGAAGAAAATACACTTTTTTCCTCTCTCCTTATTAGAATGTGCCTTTTAAGGCTGAACCATAATAAATGGCATGAGAACATTTCCATCTTAGTCTCAAAACACAGGTTACATATATGTGTGTGTGTGTGTGTGTATTCACACTTGGGAAAAAAAAAAACAAAAACTTGTTGGTCATAGTCCCTTCTATAAATCATACAAATGAGTAAGGGCAGAGCATAGCGAGTGCTCCAGCCATAATTTTTAAAATGCTGCAGATATCCAAAACCACAGTGGCATACAGACTGGCCGGGAGGCAGTGCTCTCCTGCACAGAGCTCAGAACCCTCACAGGGGCAGCAGTCGTGTGGGCTCTCAGAGCCGCTGTGACAATGGCAGCAGCTCCATGTCCTCACTGCCTTACCGCTGTCTGTCTCAATGACAAGGGAAAGCCATGTCAGTTACGAAGAACTGTGGACCTTAAGACTAACGACTCACTCAAAGCCATTTATATCCTCAATCGTGTAAATCCATCCTTGCTCACCAACCCATGACGTGATAGAACTTTATAGCTTCTTCTAAGCTATTTCTGTGCATTATGGAGAATCAAGTTGCCATCCATGGTCAGAATCTGAATCCTAAACATGCTTGTGAAATGCTCACAGAAATCAACTGTCTGCACTCCTATAAACCCAAGAGCTTTTCTTATGCCTTCTTTTCCTCTCCATGTGTCCTTTCTTAGGAATTAGCTGATTTTTTTGTGTGTCTTGTTTGTTCTTCAAACATAATCCCTAGCTGACATACATGAAAAAAAAAAGATATTTTCCCCAGAAAGTCAACATGGAAAATTCCAAAAGAGACTCACTTCTCTTACTAAATATAACATAACATTTTGGGCATTAGATAAACACTTCACCAAAAAAAAAAAAAAAAGCATAAACGTTAATTCTTGAAATACTGAAAGTTCCAATTTGCATAGGAAAAGCCTAACATCAACACAGTAGACTTTTAATTACCAAAGATTCCCTCCCTGTGTAATCCGTATATTTCTTATGTACTGTAGATTTCTGCCTTTTCTAAAATGTTCAGTAGCCTCTGGACTCTGTAGCTGTACTTCTCTCCTCCAAGGCAGATCACTGAAGCCCTCCCTGAACTAAGTAAAAAGGAAACACTGCTGCTGCTGCTGTTGTTAAGTTGCTTCAATTGTGTCCGACTCTGTGCGACCCCACAGATGGCAGCCCACCAGGCTCCCCTGTCCCTGGGATTAGACACTGCTGCTGCTTCTGCTAAGTCATTTCAGTTGTGTCTGACTCTGCGCGACCCCATAGACGGCAGCCCACCAGGCTCCCCCGTCCCTGGGATTCTCCAGGCAAGAATACTGGAGTGGGTTGCCATTTCCTTCTCCAATGCATGAAAGTGAAAAGTGAAAGTGAAGTCGCTCAGTCATGTCCGACTCTTCGCGACCCCATGGACTGCAGCCTACCTGGCTCCTCTGTCCATGGGATTTTCCAGGCAAGTGTACTAGAGTGGGGTGCCATCCCCTTCTCCAGGGATTAGACACTAGCATGTATAAAAACCACTGCTCCCATGCCCATCTATAGGATTCCTTTCTTTGTTCCCCATTTTCTTTATCAATATATATTATCTGCTTGTTTATCTAAGTCTGATTATAAGCATATTTTGCTGAGACAGTATTCTGGCATGTCATGCCCAGATAGCTCTCATAAATATCAAGTAATAATCATTATCATAATTTAAAGAACTCCCTTTATGAGAAAGTAGATATAATTTGGCTCTCAAATCCTTTACATCTTTATGCAAATTACATCCAGGACTTAATTGGTTGGCAAGGTAGATGTCAAATCAGAAAACCTCCCTTGATGCAATCAGTCTTAAGAATTAAGTCAGATACTGCACTTTGAGAACACAGGAATGACTACATTGGGACCACAGACTTGGTGGCCATTCCTCAGAAACTCTTTTAAAAGGCACGGCAAAAATTCACAGAATATTCACGTGACTAAGAATAATTAACGTCAACCATTTCCACCCTACAAAAGAAAATAGAGCGTCTGTTAAGAATGAACAATAAAGACATTATTTTGGTCCCATTGTTGTTGGTGTTTTTTGCGCTTTTTTTTTTTGAAGCAGTTCCCATCTCTAAAAAATATTTGCAAACACAATAGTATTCCAGTTATCTCACTGTTACCAAATTTGCTGATAACATTGTTGGAAAAAATTTTGTAAAATTAGAAGAAAATTTTTAAACTGCTTAAAAATAAATTCCATTAGAAATACAGCACAATTAAAGAGAATTGAAACATAGTATTCAGGTAGCCATTCAATTTACATGCCACAAATCCAAAGACTGATGAAGACAAAATGTTTTTAAAAGAGTACCAAATCTCTGTTATCCTTCATCTCTCTCCTTTTTTATATTTACTTAACTCTTTCTGAGCATTTTCACCTTAAATAAGCACTAAAAAGTGGCAAGATTTAGGCAAGATTTAATAAGGATATCAGCCACTCAGTGGAAGACCTCTGAAGAGCTGTATGAGGAAGAATCCTCACTTGGCTTCTAACTCTATATAAAATTCTAAAATAGAGCAGGGATTAAACCCAAATAAAACTGAGCAAGAGCCATTACAATCCAGGTCAGGTTCACACTTAAACAATAGTCAGCTTATTTTCAGAACATGGGACAACATAGAATGTGTTACATATACTGAATCTAGTCATGCTGCATTTTAAACCATATTGTATTCATTTCTTTTTCTGAATGAGTTTTCCTGCACTATATTTAATAATTCTATCTTATCTAATAAGCTTTGATACGTTACATAAATATAGCACAATATCATTAATTTATAGCCTTTATTGGAAAAGGAAACCCAAAACAGACCATATAGTTTTGGCCAAAGACTTGAATTTATAGTGTCTGGCAAGAGCTTTTGGAATGAATACTGGTGTATATTACTTTTTCATTTATAAAGGGAACTTTTCCATTCAAGATTATTGCTGAAAGAATTAAATTAAGTAAAAAGTGTACAAGTCCAGATAAAAGTGTTCATCTCAAAAATGAATGATATAATGTGTGAGTGACCTATCCCCTGAATATTGGGAATGTAAACAGGTCATGTGAATAAATCATTCCATCAATACAAGGTGTATACACATACAGTACTTAGTGGAATAAGGAGTGCTGGTAAAGAATCAGCCTGCAATGGAAGAGACCCAGGTTTGATTCCTGGGTGGGGAAGATTCCCTGGAGAAGGGATAAGTTACCCACTCCAGTATTCTTAGGCTTCCCTGGTGGCTCAGCTGGTAAAAAAAATCCACCTCCAGTGTGGGAGACCTGGGTTTGATCCCTGGGTTGGGAAGATCCCCTGGAGAAGGGATAGCTACCCACTCCAGTATTCTGGCTTTGAGAATTCCATGGACTGTACAGTCCATGGGGTTGCAAAGAGTCAGACACGACTGAGTGACTTTCTTAAAAAAAAAGAAAGAAAGAAAGAAAAGTAAAAAATTTCACAAATAATAATTTTCCAAGTTTGTAAACTCTACAAAATATTCCAACAAAGACAGAACTTGAGGAATCTGTCTTTGTCTTGATGGAGAATATATTCAATATAATCACTAGTTAAGGACAATGAAAATCTTCAATATCTTTGTGTAATAGCAAAATGCTATTCAAACATCTATGTTTCTGTAGGTTGAAATTTGTTTTTCATCTTTAATTACACCTAAAAAACCAATTGTCCTTTAATCGTCACTTAAGATAACTTATAATTACATACTATTCTGCAAACTACTACAAATAGCCAAACCACATATCATTTCTGGTATAGCCTAAAACTTTTAAATTATTCCTGCCACTATGGAACAATAAATGAAAGCTGCAAGTTACCCAAAGCTTTATTTTAGCCAAGAGTTCAGCTCTGCCTCCATCTGAGTAATACTAGCAGGTGGGAAATTAAATGACTTTGCTTTCACTTTCCTTTCCCCCCTTTATCCTACCGTTAGCAGTAAAATGCCCATTGACCAGTACATATAATGTAGTGGACAGATGCAAGGGACCATGCAGAAGATAAGTGTATAGAATTTAGGAACTAATTGAATTTGAGAAGGAGGAGGTTATCTTAAATACTTCCAAGTATTGAGCGTATATAACAAAAGTAAATGTCTGAGGTGAGATGTTGATTATTTAAGGAGTACATACACAGAGGCATCATTTTAAGGGGTATCCTATTTTGGAATGTGAGATGCTGAGCTGATACCTCAAGAGAGGAGAAAGTTAGGAAAATAATATAGAAATGGAGGTGAGTGCAATGGGCCATGGGCATAGTCTGCTACTTGACACCCTAGTAATGGCTGAGATCAGTTAGGAAGAAAGTGAAAACAGAAGAGAAACTGGTCTGGGATTACTGTGCTTGTGCAGTTAAAAGCGAAGTGTGCTGTGGTTGTGCCCATCAAGACAACATGCTGCTGAAGCTCTTACTACCAGCCCAGTGAAAATGGTGAGGAAAGGTGTGCACTGCTCTAAACACACCTGAGAAACCTTTCCGTGATACCTTACGGGAAACCTTTATGATTTGAGAAGAAAATCTCAACTAGATTTCTTTTTAAATATTCTATGTTCTGAGTACTTTCCTAAAGAAAAAAAAAATGCTCTTTTTCAGTAAGAATAAAAATGTCTAAAAACTTTAATGTAACATATAATTGATATAGTTTCTCATCAAAACATTTACTGCATAGAGATACAACTGTGCTTAATATGTACCCCCATTAAAAATAATTAAAGGGCTGCCACATTTTACCACAGAGGTGGATTCATTTCCATTCTGGACTCTAAGATCACTTTCTATAAAGCATTCTCAAGATGCCTGTTCTGTTTACAAAAGCTCTTCAGATGAAAGATGTTTTTGCAAATGCAAAATATGAATTATTGTCATCATCATCGTTTTTATTGTCCTAGGCATGTGAATGGATTTTGCATCTGGTGGCTGTAAGGTTTTACCGCAGCAGGGGTGGCTGGGTTAAAACCTAAATTCCTAAAGCAATACTGTAATACTTTGAACCATAGTGACATCCAAGAGGGATAATGACTTTCTGATGAAGTGAGCAGCTCCTCTGTGGTAAGAGGAGAGACGCCAAACCTGGAACCTGGTGCAAACTCACAGCTAACTCCTGGCTGAAAGTGGATAATAAATGGCTTCAGGCATTTCTTAGTTCTCTTGTGTGAACCTCTAACAGCAAGAACCACTACAGGCTACAGTGCTGAGGAGTTGAACAATTTGAAAAATACGTGTGTGTTTACAGATATATATATGGCTAAAAAATTAAACTGAAATACAATTTTCTAATAACTTCCATAACATAAGTGGCCTGTATCTTCTTTCAAGACAGAGTATCAGTTTATTTCAAATTTAGAGATACTGGCCTCGATTCAAATTCATGGCAGTTATAGAAACCAATGTTCCGTGCCTTGATTCAGGTGGCAAGCATTAAATCTTTTTCCGGCTGTCATGCAACAACAACTTTAATACAAATTAGCACTGCCAAACTCAGTTTCCTGGGCTCAGAGGTCCTTGATGCTACTCTGTGAATTTTATTCAGACTTCCACATGAACTGTGCTCTTTCGAAATGGTAGCATTCAAGAAGAGAAACCTAAACAAAAATACAATCTAATTATTTCCAACGTATTCTAATTTACAGCTTACTACAAAAAAATTAATATCCCCCTTTTTATTTTGATTAATGTGAAACACTCATTATGTCATACAGGAGAGTGTTCTTAGATGCAAATTCTGTTTCTATCACTGCAATTCTCCCTTCAAGCTGTTTACATTGAATAGAGACCCGTCAATCAGTACTAATTCAAAACTACAGAGCTTGTGTTAGTATCTCATGGTTTCTGAGTCAAACCTTTCCAAAGCTCACAACTATGGAAAAAACAGACCAAAATAAAACAGCCACCTCTTCTCACTAGATAGGAAAACCCAATTAACTCTGAACCTGACACTCCAAACAACTTTGGAACAGCTTCCAATAAGAAAAAATCTGTCAAAGAAACAATATTTCAAACTAGGAATGGATTCTTCTTGTTTCTCAAATTGGTCTTTAATTAAGACACTCCAGGGAAAAACAGAGCGATGAAGTAGTTAGGCTTAGCTTCCAGGTCTCTGGATATGTGGTATGCTCAAAACCATGATCCTCTGGCAAAATGTTAACACTCACAGAAACACTGTTTAGCTGCTTTCAAACTGCCATAATAATATGTCATTTCTTTTCTTAAAAAATAAGTGTCTGACAAGTGAATTGGTATGATTCTAAAACTAAACTCACCTCCTGGTTTAGCAGCAGCTTTCACTTAATAACCACTTCAAAGTCCACGAACTGGGCAATGTAACACAAAAGGACTTCATTCTGAACTCTGCTTATATAGTTTTACTCTTTCTTGACCTGAGAAATTCAGGAAACACTATTTTTAGGCCGGTGAAAAAAAATTGTAATAAGAAAGTGGGGGGAAATGTGATCCCTCAAATATCATATATAGATACCTGAAATGGAGTAAATTATGTTAGGGTGTCTTTGAACTAAATTATATTAGGGTGCTCTATTTAAATATCTAAATAGAGCAAATTGTACTAGGGTACCTTGATACACTGCAACCCTCAGACCCAAAGAAAGAGACATCATAAATAATGGTCCACAGACATGTGTGATTTTTTTAAATGGCCTTAAATACTGTGCAGATTTGAAGTACAGGAGATTGTGAGGTAGAGGAGAGTGGCATCCAAGAGACACTGGCTTCATACTACTCATCTGACCTTCAGCTGAAGCTTTTACTCTCTGAGCCCTAGTGTTCTAAGTTGCAAAATGAAAAAGAAAAAAACAGTACCTAGAAAGAAATTTTTGCAAGTATTAAGTGAGAAAACATGTCTAATACAGTGATGTACATAATATGCACTTCTGTTAGTTCTGAATCTTAACAAAACTTCACAGCAAACAGTGAAATAGGCATTAGCATCCCCAATTTACAGAATAAGAAACTGGGACTCAGTTCAACTAGTTTGTTGGAAGGTACACAGGTGTTAAGTGGCAAAGCCAGGTATTTAGAAGCAATAAGCAGAATAATAACATATTAATAGCAGACTCATTGTGTGCCTCCAATGTGGTGTGCATTAACCTAAGCTCTTCAAGATGTTATAAAATGTAGTCTTCTAAGGACCCTATGAGACTCACACTATCATCTTCATTTCATAGATAAGGAAACAATGAGCCTCAGAATACCTGAACAATTTTAAATTCCTCAGCAACTACTTATTAAGTCCTTATGATATTCCAGGCATGGGGGACTCAAGCACCAGAGGGCAGACAGGATTCTTGACTTCTCAACTTTACAAAACTCATGCCTAACCAATCTTAGAAGGCTGTCACCTTAGAGATGGAGGAAGACATCAATGTAAAACTGAACGCCATCATTACCTGACACTTTGGGGAAAAATATAATAACCAACCATTTATAGACCTTTCACATTAATCCATCCAACATTTCTCTAGTATACAAAATAATTGTTATTTCTGCTTTATAGTAAAGTAGAATACAGAAATATTAACAATATTGGATCTAAGTGTTAAAAACAGTTTTCAAAATATAGATAGGACATTGCTGAGGAATTGGAACCTAGACACCAAATGAGCCCTTCCAGTGCCAGAGACTCAGTTTCCCCCATGAAGAGAGTCTGGGGCACCCTCCTTTTACCCTGCATCCTAGTGACCAGATCTAGACACAGCTAAGATTTATATACACAAACTCCACTATCCCTTCCAATTTCCTGTATTTGACACAGAACTTCCTGGCCGTACCACCTCTTTACATAGGTACAGCAGGCATCTTTCACTTCGTTTACAAGGGAAATCATGTTTTGAGCTGTACAAGGCATGGCCCTGCCCCCAGTTGTGTATCTGGGTTTCTCCTTTGGGGTAGGGTAAGACATTCTAGGAATTAGCGAACTAAAATGGACTGGAATGGGTGGATTTAACTCAGATGACCATTATATCTACTTCTGGGGGCAGGAATCCCTCAGAAAAAATGGAATAGCCATCATGGTCAACAAAAGAGTCTGAAATGCAGTACTTGGATGCAGTCTCAAAAATGACAGAATGATCTCTGTTTGTTTCCAAGGCCAGCCTTTAAATATCACAGTAATCCAAGTCTATGCCCCAACCAGTAACGCTGAAGAAGCTGAAGTTGAACGGTTCTATGAAGACCTACAAGACCTTTTAGAACTAACATCTAAAAAAGATGTCCTTTTCATTACAGGGAATGGAATGCAAAAGTCAAGAAACACCTGGAGTAACAGGCAAATTTGGCCTTGGAATGCGGAATGAAGCAGGGCAAAGACTAATAGAGTTTTGTCAAGAAAATGCACTGGTCATAGCAAACACCCTCTTCCAGCAGCATAAGAGAAGACTCTACACATGGACATCACCAGATGGTCAACACCGAAATCAGATTGATTATATTCTCTGCAGCCAAAGATGGAGAAGCTCTATACAGTCAACAAAAACAAGACCAGGAGCTGACTGTGGCTCAGATCATGAATTCCTTATTACCAAATTCAGATTCAAATTGAAGAAAGCAGGGAAAGCCGCTAGACCATTCAGGTATGACCTAAATCAAATCCCTTATGATTATACAGTGGAAGTGAGAAATAGATTTAAGGGCCTAGATCTGATAGAG
>SJYX01021502.1:140670-182001 GCA_006410675.1 Oreotragus oreotragus | reverse complement strand
TGGCTTAAAGCTCAACATTCAGAAAATGAAGATCATGGCATCCGGTCCCATCACTCCATGGGAAATAGATGGAGAAACAGTGTCAGACTTTACTTTGGGGGGCTCCAAAATCACTGCAGACAGTGACTGCAGCCATGAAATTAAAAAACGCTTACTTCTTGGAAGGAAAGTTACGACCAACCTAGATAGTATATTCAAAAGCAGAGAAATTACTTTGCCGACTAAGGTCCGTCTAGTCAAGGCTATGGTTTTTCCTGTGGTCATGTATGGATGTGAGAGTTGGACTGTGAAGAAGGCTGAGCGCCAAAGAATTGATGCTTTTGAACTATGATGTTGGAGAAGACTCTTGAGAGTCCCTTGGACTGCAAGGAGATCCAACCAGTCCATTCTGAAGGAGATCAACACTGGGATTTCTTTGGAAGGAATGATGCTAAAGCTGAAACTCCAGTACTTTGGCCACCTCATGAGAAGAGCTGACTCATTGGAAAAGACTCTGATGCTGGGAAGGATTGGAGGCTGGAGGAGAAGGGGACAACAGAGGATGAGATGGCTGGATGGCGTCACGGACTCGATGGACGCGAGTCTGAGTGAACTCCGGGAGATGGTGATGGACAGGGAGGCCTGGCGTGCTGCGATTCATGGGGTCACAGAGTCGGACACGACTGAGTGACTGAACTGAACTGAACTGAAGATATGTTTGTTTTTCCCAAAGTGGTCCAATCCCCACCTCAACTCCTAACTCTCAATCTTACAAAAGAGTCAAAGCAGAATATATGCACCCTGTTCAAGAACAGAGCCTCTTCCTCAACATACTAGCTGAGTGACCCTTAGCAAGTCTTATCACCTCCCCGATACTCCCATTTCCTCATCTATAAATGGGATGATAACAATAGCACCCAACTCAAATGGTTATTGTAAAGATTACATAACAAAGTATCTAGCACAATGCCTGGCACATGAGGCCTCAATAAATATTATTAATGGTTCACTATATTTATTAACATTGTAACTCCACTTTAATATTCCTTTCCAATATACCCAGATCCATACAATAATACTTACAAGAAATACTAGGAAAAAAATAATAGTAAAAGAAGAGATAAATTTTTAAAATGAGATCTCAAAATGGATTTTAGATCTCCAGACTGCCTGTGCTGTGTGACTATTAAAATAATGACAATACTGACAGAAACCGTTGAAGTTTCTCAAGCCAGCAAGTGAATGTGTTTTTTCTCCTCTATTGACAATTCAGCTGAGTAAATACATTGTCGTGTGTGTCTGTGTGTGTGTGTGAGAGAGAGAGAAAGAGAATGTGTAAGAGAGAGTGTGTGTGTGTCTGTGTGTGTGAGAGAGAAAAAACATTAAAAAGTAATTATGGTCTTATGTCTAGAAATACTAATTAGAAGACCCTGAGTTACAAAATCAAGGCCATCTTTGATATGAGTAAATACATTGTCGTGTGTGTCTGTGTGTGTGTGTGAGAGAGAGAGAAAGAGAATGTGTAAGAGAGAGTGTGTGTGTGTCTGTGTGTGTGAGAGAGAAAAAACATTAAAAAGTAATTATGGTCTTATGTCTAGAAATACTAATTAGAAGACCCTGAGTTACAAAATCAAGGCCATCTTTGAAGACTACAGTCTGTTTTAACACATAGAAAATATGAGGAGGCAAAATCTTGACATCAGCTCAAAGGCATCAAGGGAAATGAAACATTTACCTAATAGACTATGTATATAATTATGGTGATAATCGGTGTTTTTAGCTATTGTAACTTTAAAAATGGAGAGGGTGGGATGATTTGGGAAAATGGCATTGAAACATGTATAATATCATATAAGAAATGAATTGCCAGTCTAGGTTCGATGCAGGATACAGGATGCTTGGGGTTGGTGCACTGGGATAACCCAGAGGGATGGTATGGGGAGGGAGGCAGGAGGGGGGTTCAGGAGTGGGAACTTATGTACACCCGTGGTGGATTCATGTTGATGTATGGCAAAGCCAATACAGTATTGTAAAGGAAAAATTTTTTTAATTAAATTAAAATATGTATATTTTAAAAACAATTCTATGCAGTGAAAACAAGGACTTCTTCTTAACCTTGGAGAGAGATACTTGATAGAAAAGAGTCCTCTGAGAACAGAAGAGAAGGAGCTAACTCAAGGCTTAAAGACAAAGAAGGAGTCATGTCTCTAGAAAATCCACGTTTTCGCTCATCCGCTCTTGAGTCTCTCTGCGTGCATGCTCAGTCGCTCAGTCATGTCCAACTCTTTAGGACCCCCTAGACTGTAGCCTGCCAGGCTCCTCTGTCCATGGGACTTTCTATTCAAGGATACTAGAACGTGTGCCCTTCCCTTCTCCAGGGGTCTTCCCGACCCAGGGATCGAGCCTGTGTCTCCTGCATCTCCTGCACTGGCAGGTGGATTCTTAGCCACTGAGCTACCTGGGAAGCCCTCTTGAGTCTCTGAACAGGCTGGGACTAGACAGGTCTACAAATGCTTAAAGTGGTAGCCATAACCTGACATGGATGACAAGGCAGACATAACCTAACAAGCAAGCTACCTTGTTACTTTTCTTCTGATTTTTCCGTGGGGCTTGTTTAAATAAAAGTATCAGATCAGGTGATTAACCTTAGTACACAGATATTTCTCCCTGACATAAATTATAAAGCCCTTCCTTCCTCTCAGTAGTCAAGTATGTCCTGTGTGTATATATATATATATACACACTAATAAAAGAGGCACTGACTAATGTCAGTATCTAACTGAAAAACAATTAAGGAACAATAAACTCTTGAAAAGAGCAGGAAAGAGGTATGAATTTGGAGCCTGGTAAACCATTTAAAGCAGCAATTTCCAAACTTCTTTGACTGTGCACCCCTATCAGTAAAACACCTTCTAGATTGGCCTTTACCATGCATGTGCCATTTAAAAATGTGAGAACTGTACTAAAATTACATGCATATTGCAAAACACAAAAACAAAATAACATTTTAAAGGTAAAGTTTAAAAATGAATATAAATCAAAGTTTCTTCCTGAACCAGAACAGTTTTTGCTGCAAACTACCTGAAGTGAGCACAACCCATGTGGAGATCCTGATTTTAGAGATCAGGAGCAAGTGAGACACAAAAGATCTAGCATGGGAGCTATCTTTTCACCTGTCCCTACCACCTCGCTTACTGTCTACATGAATGTTTCTTAAAGGGGAGTCCAGGGGCCACCTACATCCAAACAGTCTGAAGTACCTGGAGATTCCCAGTCTCCACTCCTGACTTAAACAGTAGGCCTATCAGCCTTCATGATTAACAAGCTCCCTAAAGAATTTTTATGCACACTAATGTTCGAATCAATCCCCAGGAGCTGGTGGCCTTTGCTCCTTCCTTCTGTGGTCCCCAAGGAAGTCAGAAGAAGGAAAAGTGTAAGGTTAGAGTGTTTTTGGCAACACACACACACAACCATCACCACACCACAATCACTGCAACAGCAACAACAACAACAAAAATCTCTAAAAAGAAAATCACTCTTAAGAGGTAGAAACACCGTCAAAACTGCAGAGCTGTTTGCTGGTATCGACCCTCCACCATTTGTTGAAATTTTAGTCTTCCTTTCCTACAAAGGAAATCAATTCCTCCACTAAAAAAAATTACAAAATTTAAAGATTAAAAATATAAAAACTGATACAATTCAAATATACTAAGAAATGTGTGTGTATATTTTTGCTCCAACACACTGGTCCAGTGATTTAAAGACAACAAAGATGCTTCTTTGTAAATCTCCTTTGTTGTCAACATCCACAAAGGTGACCAGGACCATTTGAAAAAAATAATGGAAACAAGACCATACTGGAAGCTGAAAGAAAAAAACAACCATATTTTCTCAAAAGAAGACAACGAATCACCCAACTGTTGATACAACTTCTCTAGGCTGATGATATTTAAAAACTCAGTCTGGAGGCGAAAGATTCTTTATTCAAACATCCCAATCTGTTTAAAGTATTTCAAGTGCTTTTACAGACTTCTATGGCAAATTTTGCTAGTATGATACAGTGGAAAACTGTTACAGGATCATCCTCTGTGTTCTGTGCTTAAGTTGCTCAGTCTTGTCCCACTCTTTGGGATCCCATAAACTGTAGCCTGAGAGGCTCCCTTGTCCATGGAGATTCTCCGGGCAAGAACACTAGAGTGTGCTGCCATGCCCTCCAACCCAGTGATCCATCTGAGCCATCAGGGACGCCCACGAATACTGGAGAAGGTAGCATATCCCTTCTCCAGGGGATCTTTCAAACCCAGGAATCAGCGGTGTACAGCATTGCAGGTGGACTCTTTGCCAGCTGAGCTACCAGGGAAGCCCTGTATCATCCTTTAACCACAGACAAATATAGAGATCATGATTCATTACCTACAAAATTCTGAATTCTGACACTTTATTGATCAAACATCTTTCTATAGTTACTCTCATTAGTAACACTAAAAAAAAAAAAATACTAGTTTGTTCTTTTGTGTTATTTGCTGGGGGCAGGGGTGGTTTAACTTTGTAAAATACCTTCCTGATATAATTTCGATGAAGTGAAATTATATAGTGAAATTATAAAGGCTGTGTCCGACTCTTTGTGACCCCATGGACTGTAGCATACTATGCTCCTCCATCCATGGGATTTTCCAGGCAAGAGTACTGGAATGGGTTGCCATTTCCTTCTCCAGAGGATCTTCCTGACCCAGGGATCGAACCAGGTCTCCCACACTGTAGGCAGACGCTTTACCGTCTGAGCCACCAGGGAAGTCCTAAATTTTTATGATACTCTGATAAATAAAGGGCTTCCCAGGTGGCGCTAGTGGTAAAGAACCCACCTGCCAATGCAGGAGATGTAAGAGACACAGGTTGACCCCTGGGTCGGGGAAGATCCCTTGCAGGAGTGGCCATGTGGCACTGATCTGATCACTTGAGATGGAAGCTTGGTGCTCTGGAAAAGCCTTTCTTTGCCTTTCTGATAAAAAGCATGTAAGTGGCTATCTCTCCGTAAGCCCTCACCCTTTTTGCCTTGAGAGCAGCCTTGGTGGATCTGGAGTAGATACCTTCTAATCCTAGGGAAAATAACCAAGAGAAGCAAAGGAAACACCAGCTCTGCCTTTGTAAGGTTGTTAAACTAATACCAAGAGTCATCTACCTCTGTACATGTCATTATCTTGAAAAAAAAAAAAAATCTTTTTTAAGCCATCATTAGTCAATTCTTCCGTTTACTTCAGTAGAAAATATCCCTTGCTAATAAATACCCTCTTTTCCTCCACCACATTTGTAAAATCTAATTCAAATATCACCAAATATCAGAATTCTTCTTACTCTTCTGAACTAGTAAAGAACTCTATCTGTATAAAGTCTCAGCATGTTTTTACGTTATTATTATGACTTTTTCTCACTGGAGGTAAATTTCTTGAGGGTGGAGGTCCTGTTTCATTCACTTTGGCTCCCCACAAAGCACTTAGCAGGATGACTAGCAATCAGAAGTGTTTAGCTTAATATTCACTGAATGAATTTATTGATAATGAATGATAATCTCCTTTGTCAGTTAGACAACAATAATCAAACTCACAAATCTCCTATGGAAATGACTTCTGTGTAGATTCTATTTACTTACTCTATCTGTATTTACTCATTCATTCCTCAGCATTAATCTATTCATCTATGTGCAAGGCAATATATTACATGCCAAAGGAGCAGAAATCCATTTGATATAGTTTGTGACTTCAAGTAAAGTAATTTATTGTAGAAAAATACATATTCACTTAAATTATGCCCTATGGCCTATTTCAGATGTCAGCACTTGAAAGGGTTACTTAATCTAGGTATCCCTGCTATAGAAATGGCATTCAAAATTCAAGATATACTTATTTTCATTTATAACCAATTTCAAACCCACAAACAAGTGAAATTCTAAAAGTACATTTTTATAGGAAACCTAGACTACTTTCTCAAACAAATCACTTTTTAGATTATGGTTAAGTATTTGATCAGCCTCAGATGCTTGTACAACTTTAATGTGGCATAATTATAGACCAAATACTCCCAACATGAACATTAAGTCAGTGAGAAAGGAAATTTAAAAAAAAATTAAATCAATCCCATGCTACCCTATTCCTTGTTTGGATTTGGAGTTAGCTCAAGGCAAAAACTCCAAATAAATGAATGTGTTATTAAGATCTCACCTTCCTTAAGAGGCTTCTCTTGGCTACAAACTAAGCTGAAAGTACCTTTCAAATATTAATAATCACTCCCCTTCCTATATCACAGAAGGGTCCCTAACCATCACTAAAAACATTACCTTTCAGACCCTAAGACCTCTCCTTACTTCAGGAAGAAGAATGAAGGCAATGTGATCACACTAATTCGCAAGGGTGCTTCCCAGAGTATCTGTCTTGTGAAAGGAGAGTGTGTGCTCCTCTGTTCCATCACCAACCCATCTCCCATCAATGTGGGGTGAACACTTCCACCATGTAGGGGAGACTTTCTTGACACAAATCTGTAATGAGCCGACTTTGGAGGTGAGCGTCTCTATCCTAATCCATCTGCTGCTTCTCGTTCCCATCCCTGGACTCACTGTTCACAAGGAACCTTCTAAAAATGTAGGTCATTCAACAACAAATATGAAGGAACTACAATGTGGCAAAGTGCTGGTTTTACGCCTTTTCCAACAGTAGACACAGCAGGGATTCTAATAAGGAAGAGAGCAATGGGTGAACTGGGGCAACCTGTTGGATTTATTATGGGTCATTTAAAATTTGGCAACCATCTGTACTTAAGGGGTTGAAGACTTTAATTAAAGCAAAAATGTGATTACAAGGAATTTCACTGTTCTTTCCCACTGCAGACTTCAGCAAAGGCTGTACGTGCATGCATTCATGCGTGCGTGTGAGTGTGTATGTGATTGAGTAACCTTGATCTTTAGGAACTGTCAAAGGCAGTAATGGACATAAACTATTTTTGGTACTTTATTTTTAATCTGAGGAAAGTCTTACATTTGTTCTTAAATAAGGCTGGACAAGGAAACTAAAATATCAAGTTTCTTTGATTCTAACTAGTATTATACTGGCAATGTTTACAATACAGGATATCTCAGGCTCACCAAGGGTCCCACTGGTAGACTTCTATCAATAGCTAAAAAAGAATGGCAAGACCTGAATATATCTTAATAAATGTTTATACAAGATTAAAGTATTTCTAAATTGGTCTGCTGCTGCTGCTAAGTCGCTTCAGTTGTGTCCGACTCTGTGCGACCCCATAGACGGCAGCCCATCAGGCTCCCCGTCCCTGGGATTCTCCAGGCAAGAACACAGGAGTGGGTTGCCATTTCCTTCTCCAATGCATGAAAGTGAAAAGTGAAAGTGAAGTTGTTCAGTCATGCCCGACTCTTAGCGACTCCATGGACTTCAACCCACCAGGCTCCTCCGTCCATGGGATTTCCAGGCAAGAGTACTGGAGTGGGCTGCCATTGGTCTAGAATGAACACAATACTCTGAGTCTTTAGTAATAATAAGTTTGGAAAACACAATCATAAATTTCATTACAAAGGAACAAATTGGGGAGACAGAATACATTCCAGGAAAACTGACACCTGAATTGATGAGGCAATCTACATAAAAAATTAAAATGTGATCCAAAATGGAGCTTATTTTAATGAAACAACAGATATTACTTCTATTTTTCCTGCTGATATAAGTATTATTTTTAAGTTATTTTTTAACCTGTAAAAGTAGGCACTTTAAATATTATTTATTAAATATATAATAAATATTGCCCTTAGGAATTAAAGATAACATTATATACCTGGCAAATAACTTTCAGTCCTACTTTTTAAAACCTATCCATTTCACAAAAGAAGTTTAAACAAAATATATATATTTGTTAAAAATGTTGCACAAATGGTAAGCCTATAAATAAATATTTTTCACAGAAGTCTAGATCATAACTGCCACATGAAGGAGTGGGCAGTGCACACCTCCGGGTGGTCACTTCTGAGATGGTGATAACATTTGTCTTCCCTGGGTAAGTGTCACGCTCAAGTCCTAACTCCGGTACCTAAGAATCTGAACTGATTTGGAAACAGGGCCTTTACAGCTGTAGTTACGGGCTTCAATACAGTATAATCAGTGTACTTATAAAAAGGAAAAATTTGGGAGAACACCATGTGAAGATGAAGGCAGAGATGGGGGTGATACACCAACAAGCCAAGGAATGCCTAAGATTTCCAGAAAACCACCAGAAGCTAGCAGAGAAGCAGGGAAGGCATTCTCCCGCACCATCCTTAGAAGGAACCAACTCTGTCTACACCTTGATCTTGGCCTTCTGTCCTCTAGAAAGGTGAGACAATAAGCCACCCAGGGTGTGGGGCTTTGTGTCAACAGCCCCAGAAAAAGAAAACAGTAAGATAACTATTTTTATAATTATTTTTAAACTGAATAAATAAATATTGTATGGACTTTTCTGAATTCATAAGTTCATTAACAACACAAATAAAAAGTAAAAAAGAAGTTATATTCCTATTGTAAAGGTAAGGGGAGAAAAGTGAAACTCTGCAGAAGAATCAAGATGGACATATTAGGTTAGGTCTCTGGGCTGGAAAATAAATGAAGTCAGAGAGCTTAAGAGAAGCAGCCGAAGGCAGCAGCTAAACTGTGAGGACCCACACCTTGCCTTTCCTCAAATACTGAGAATGTTAGAAGTTAATCTGTATCTAACCCAGGACAAACTGATGGTACAGGACCAAAATCAAGTTCAGCTGTTGAACCACTAATGACTTGACTCCTTTCCTCCTGTGTTTTAAAATGTCCTTCCCAGGTTTATAAAATCACTTATATTACTAACCAGATATCTAAACATGTTCTAAAATTTTAGTCCCCACTACTACAAATGCCCTTAAAAAACAGTTTTAATTTCATGTCTCATTCAACCTACATGCCTGTGTCTCTTTGCTCTTCTAAATTAGTTTCATTATGTTAAATTATTAGTAACATGAATTTCTTTCACTTATTTAGTAACAAGAGGCAATCCCACCTGACATTCTTTTCTAAATTATGGCAGGGCACAAAAACTAATTTCTAATGCCTCTTTTCTCTAAAAGATGTTTCTAAAAATAAACATTTTTGCCTATACATCTACTAATTCCACTATCTACCATTTATTTGTCATCACCAGAGTAAGATTTTTGCAGCTAGGACCTGCACGTCTACAAGGCTAATATTAATCTTATGAGATTCAGAAGTAGCACAGTGGGAAATGGGAAAGCAGACACTCAAATCCGGCGCCTAAAGTTCTTCCATTTGTCTGATAAAACAAATTCCATCAAAACCTACACATTCAACTCCACAAAATCAGCAAGGTAGGAAGAGCATTTGGTTCAGACTTTTTTTTTTTAACTGCAATTTTTGGGACACAATGTGGGCCATATCATCTCAAAACCTTTAGGGTAATTCGGTATGATATCACTTATATGTGAGACATAAAAAATACAGCAAACTTGTGAATACAACAACAATTTAAAAAATCAACAGACTCAAGAGAACAAATTAGTGGCTACTAGCAGGGAGAGAAAAGTAGGAGGGGTAGTACAGGGGTAGAAGATTCAAAGGCACAAACTATTACGTACAAAATAAACTACAAAGATAGATTATACAACATAAGAAATATAGCCAATATTTTATAATAACTATAAATGGAGTATAACCTGTAAAAACTGTGATCATTATATCATATACATGTAACATATAACATTATACATCAACTGTATTTCAATTTCCTAAAACTTTAGGACATTATTGGCATATGTTTTCCCTAATGAAATAGTTCTGTGGTAACCAGCCTCCAGGATGGGTCCCAATAAGCCCTCACCTCCTTGTATTTCACTTTGTGTAGTTCCAGTCCACACTGTAGCAGGGCTGGTCCCTGTGACCAACGAAATATGACATGACATTTCCAAGATACGGACTGAAAAGACTGCAGCTTTCATTTAGGGTCTTTCCTCAGACCCCCTTTCTGCCCCTCATCACTCAGTCTGATGTCAGCCAGCTGCTCCTGTAAGGGCACTGAGGCAGCTTAGGAAGAGTCTAGTGAGTAAGGAAATGAGACTCAACATCCAGCAAAGAACTGAGGTTTGCCAACAACCACATGAGCTGAGCCACCTTGGAAGCAAGACTCCAGGCAGCATTTGACAGCAATCTCGTGAAAGACCCTGAGCCAGAACCACCCAGCAGATATTTCAAGTTTCCTATCCCTCAGGAACTGTGTTAGATAATAAATGGTGTTATATTGGTTATGAAAAGTAATGTGATTTAAAACTTGAAAATGTACCATTTTTATACTTTATTATTGGCTTTAGGAAACATGTAATCTGTAATTACATTCCAAGTATAAACCTGGTAAATTCATTGATGTAATATAGCTTAACACATATATAAGACTCCAACCCAGATCATCTTAAGAATTTTAACACCAATGATTCAAATCAAAACATTTCATATACACTTACATTATATATGGCATATATATTAATAATTTTTTAAACAGTTTGGTTAGATTTTCACAACTGTCATTTCTTAATGCTTCTCTAATTATACCTTTTTAAATGTCCAAACTTTTTCTCTGGCAGAATAAACAGGCTGTGGTGCCAGTGGGAAAGAACCCACCTGCCAATGCGGAGACGTAAGACACTCAGGTTCACTCCTTGGGTCGGGAAGATCCCCTGGAGAAGGAAATGGCAACCCACTCCAGTATTCCTGCCTGGGAAATCCCATGGACAGAGGAGCCTGGTGGGCCACAGTCCATGGGGTCTCAAAGGGTCAAACACGACTTAGCAACTAAATCTGCCTACATTGTAAATCATGCATGCTAAGGTGGACACAACTGAATTCCAGTTGAGCTGTTTCAAATCCTGAAAGATGATGCTGTGAAAGTGCTGCACTCAATATGCCAGCAAATTTGGAAAACTCAGCAGTGGCCACAGGACTGGAAAAGGTCAGTTTTCATTCCAATTCCAAAGAAAGGCAATGCCAAAGAATGCTCAAACTACCGCACAATTGCACTCATCTCACACACTAGTAAAGTAATGCTCAAAATTTTCCAAGCCAGGCTTCAGCAATACATGAACCGTGAACTCCCTGATGTTCAAGCTGGTTTTAGAAAAGGCAGAGGAACCAGAGATCAAATTGCCAACATCCGCTGGATCATGGAAAAAGCAAGAGAGTTCCAGAAAAAATTTCTGCTTTATTGACTATGCCAAAGCCTTTGACTGTGTGGATCACAATAAACTGTTGGAAATTCTGAAACAGATGGGAATACCAGACCACCTAACCTGCCTCTTGAGAAATCTGTATGCAGGTCAGGAAGCAACAGTCAGAACTGGACATGGAACAACAGACTGGTTCCAAATAGGAAAAGGAGTCTGTCAAGGCTGTATATTGTCCCCCTGCTTATTTAACTTCTATGCAGAGTACATCATGAGAAACGCTGGGCTGGAAGAAACACAAGCTGGAATCAAGATTGCCGGAAGAAATATCAATAACCTCAAATATGCAGATGACACTGCCCTTATGGCAGAAAGTGATGAGGAACTAAAAAGCCCACCAGGCTCCCCTGTCCATGGGATTTTCCAGGCAGGAATACTGGAGTGGGTTGCCAGTTCCTTCTCCAGGGGATCTTCCTGACTCAGGGATCGAACTCGGGTCTCCTGCATTGCAGGCAGATTCTTTACTAACTGAGCCACCAGGGAAGACCCTTGATTTACAACAGATACTTCAATTAAATCCTTAGAATTTCCTCTACTCATATGGAATTTTAAATGTCTTCATTGAAATATTTCTTTCTCTTCTATTTACATCACAATAGATGTATATAGTAACAGATGGATTTTTTTTTAATTTAAATGGTGAAAATAATGATGGGAGGAAGCTCAGCCCATTTATTATAAAATACCTGGTACATGAGACAGGAACCTGGGATCTGGAGTTCAGGAGACCTGGGTAGGAATTCTGATTATAAAATTTACTAACTGTGTGACCTTGGGCAATTTACTTAACCTCTGTGCTGCTGCACCCTGATTTATAAAATAGCAACAATATCACCTATCCCACAGGGTTGAATAAGGAATGGGTAATGCAAAAGATAGTTTTAGAACACAGTCTAGCATAAATCAATGAGTATTTGTCATATTTAGTGTAGCAAAAAGTAAAACAGAGAGCTGCAAAAATGTCCCAGATGGGGGTAATATTGTTTTGGAGATTAGTAGTTATAGTCCAGCATTATTTTTATAAGTATGATCACTTTGGAACTCAAATTTTAGGGAAGTCAGAATAATTATTATTTGAATACAGTTTTCAGGTATACTGAAGAAGAAGAGTCAGTGAAAACAGTATCTTCCATTAAGTAATGGCATCTTGCTGCTGCTGCGAAGTCGCTTCAGTCGTGTCCGACTCTGTGCGACCCCATAGACGGCAGCCCACCAGGCTCCCCCGTCCCTGGGGTTCTCCAGGCAAGAACACTGGAGAGGGTGCCATTTCCTTCTCCAGTGCATGAAAGTGAAAAGTGAAAGTAAAGTCGCTCAGTCGTGTCCGGCTCTTTAGCGACCCCATGGACTGCAGCCCACCAGGCTCCTTCATCCATGGGAGTTTCCAGGCAAGAGTACTGGAGTGGGGTGCTCTTCTCCAACGGCATCTTAGACTCCCCCAAATCACAGCTTCTCCCCAGTCTACTTTTCCTTTTTCTGTAACAATAACAAAAGCCCTAAATACTAAGCATCAGGATTTTTTATGTCTTGCAACTGTCTATTACTTAGTATTTATATAGACCTTTATAACCAATAAAGAATTTTCCATGAATTATCACACTGAATTATATACAAAGTTCCAGCTAAAGACTGAATATGTTTATTTCAAACATAAAATTAATTTAAACATCAAAATGGGGAGCTCTATTCTAACTTCAAAGTTGATCATAACACTAACGACTGCTTCTGTCTCTTAAACGGTTCTTCCCTGGGAAGGAGATGGGCTGGCTAGAAGCTGCAGGCCACCACATCCTTAAGCGTGCTCTGGGAGCCAGTACACCCTCCTCAGTTTCAAGGATACAAACATATCCACTCCAGGCTCTCTTCCTGAGCCAGCACTTTGAGCTAAAAGAGGACCATTCTTCAAAAAGCTGAAGAACACGCTTTCAAAGTTTTTTCCTGCCTATCACCTCCCTGCATCCCCAACACACAAATTGCTTTGGAACAGCCCAATCCATTATCTTTTTTAGCAGCTCATTGTTTCAGTTTAATGTCCTTATCTGCTGTCTTCCCTCACTTGGCAAAGCTCTTATCAAATGTTACTCTGTATTTAAAATCTAAAAGATAGCTAATACAGGGTTTATTACAGAAAATACAAAAAAGACCTGCTTTGCCATTATATATTTGCATTCAGAACTGCTTATATTTTAAAAGAAACCTCCTTAGCCCCAGAAAGTGTCGTTTTTATCATTAAATTATATCCAGAGTTTCTTCAGGATCATTACCTATTACCACTAACAATAAGAAAAGTCACTGGATAGTACCCGTTGAAACAATAAATACCTTTCAGAAGGGAAGGCGATAAAGAGATCTTGAATTAGAAGGAATGTGGTTTAAAATTGTGGTATACATTCCTAAACTTTAGTATACTTTTAAATTTCATATAATGCTACTAATCTATATCTTATTAATGCCTGCACTTAAAACAGTTCCATTTAGAAATATAAACTCTTCTTAAGAGAGCATTTTTCATCATTTATTAATCATTTATTAAATGATCTGTGTAGTTCTAACTTTATGCTGATGCTATTACTTGCAGTTTGAAATAAATCAGTAGTGTTTAATAGTTTTTAGTTTTGAAATTCATTTTTAACAATTTCAATAATAAACATCAGTCTTTATATCAGTTCAAACCAATATTAATCAACCAAATCATTTTGCAGGATATCAGCATTTATAGAAGGAAGACCGTCTTCAAAATATTTCATTACCATCCTGTCCTCTCCCTCCCGCTAATATAGTAAGGCCCTAAACTCAAACAGAATCACACAGTTTCTCAATTATAGCGAGAAACAACACGCCACTGTACCAAAATACTGTTTTTTTTTCAAGCTTTCATTTTTTCTAATTGCTTTTTATGACTCCATAATTGCAAATGAAAATTATGTGAGGGGTTTCATACTTGTGTTTGATTATTCACTTGAGTATTTAACTTAGACAATTGAATGCTGTTCTGTGTTTGAATGTCTGAACTACTCTCTTCATTCTTTTACTTTGTATTTACCACTAAAATATCACTTTCTAAAAGAATTTAAATAAGACCATAGCTGATTAGCAGAGAAGACAGTTTCCCACCCAAAAAATGGTTGTTAGATGTCTTCTTCAGAGGGTTTATCTGGAAATTAAATGAGATAACATGTTTAATGCTCTAAGCACATGGCCTGAGATCCAGAAAGAGTTCAACACATGTTGCCTTCATCACAAAGATGATGATGATGATGAAGATGGAGTGTGTGGCCATATAGGGTATCAGGAAATCCTCACACTATGACTAACCCAGGGGCATCTTCAATCTGAGATACACAGCAATTTATCATAACATGTTATACAGATTTTGTGTGAAAGACAGCAAAACCAACATTAGGTGGCATCACTACAACCAGATAGGAATACACATTTTTTCAGAGAAATGTTATTAGGTTTCAAATTCCTGGTGAAATATTACTTTGGGTTTTAAATATTTGTTTCTGTAATGGAAATAACAACAAAATATTTTCGAGTTTAAAAATGTTTATTTCAAGAACTGCCATGAAATTGCCATTTATGTGGGGAATTAAGCAGCAAAAACATTTCTCTAAATACTTCCAGAGGTTGGTGAATATGTTTAAACACATATGCTGAGGAAAACACAACAAACTAAAACACAATATACTGCTGTCAGTGTTCTTAGGATTAAACGACACTGTCTTACTGCAGGTTTTCATCTCCTCCTATTTCTTACACTATCACTATTAAGTTTTACACAAGTCCTCTGCTTTTTCCTCATTTTACGCTAAACATTAAGTACACATTTTGTATAAATAAAATTCATGGATAAGCAAAGATTATATTCTATAGTAAAGGATAAAAATAATGTTTAAAAACTCAAATGTATGACAACATTTGACTAGCTGATGGAGTAATGAGGAAAGTCATTTTCATTATCTTTGAATTAATAAAAGCTGTAATAGTATACAAAATAACTGCTTCCCCCACCCTCAACCCCCCAAAAAATGTCTGTAATTTGACATTCCACTGTGATGTTCTTGGTGATTTGTCTAAGATGCTCTCTCAGCCAACTACCTCTGGGGCACAGGAAGAGGTAGGTCTCTTTAGTTTCCAGGTGTATTTGAACAGATTCTTTTTATATTAATGCAGGATTTGACTTTCACTTTTGTCCTGTTCCAAGACATATTCAAGGATATAATCACATAAGAAGACATGGCTTCTCCATGGCTACTGTAACAAACATTGTTTTTTCTGCTTCTCTCCCAAACTCCTTCCATGAGTTAGTTAATGACTATAAAGAATACTTAAGTCAGGGTTCCTCCCTGGTGGTCCAGTGGTTAAGGATCCACCTTGCAATGCCAAGGACACGGGTTCGACCCCTGGTCTGAGAAGATCCCGCTTGCTGAGGAAGCCCCTGAGCCACAGCTACTGAGCCTGTGCTCCAGAGCCTCAGAGCTGAAGGCTACAAGACCCAGAACCTCTGCTCCACAACAGAGAGAACTCCAAGGAAAAGCCCACGCATCACAACTAGAAAGCAGCCCCGGCTCGCCACAGCTAGAGGAAGCCCACACACAGCAACGAAGACCCAACACGGCCCCAAGCAAAACAAATAAATAAATTTTAAAAAAAGGAATATTTAAGTCGGGGGGGGGGAATCTATTTAAATACAAAGAAAGCAGAGAAACTAAGGAAATCCTCCTGGATAATTTCTATTTTAAAGTTCTTCCATGTGTTTGATTACTATCTTATAATCAAATATCCTCTTTTCTTCTAAAGCCCGCTGATACAAATCTGGAAGGAGAGGAAATGTTACGATTCTACCTAATTAACAACTAATCATAAATCACACAAAATGAAAATGAAGGATCACATATAACATTAGACATGAGGTATTCTGGGAAAGTGCTGCACTCAATATGCCAGCAATTTTGGAAAACTCAGCAGTGGCCACAGGACTGGAAAAGGTCAATTTTCATTCCAATCCCAAAGAAAGGCAATGCCAAAGAATGCTCAAACTACCGCACGGTTGCACTCATCTCACACGCTAGTAATGCTCAAAATTCTCCAAGCCAGGCTTCAGCAGTATGTGAACCATGAACTTCCAGATGTTCAAGCTGGTTTTCGAAAAGGCAGAGGAACGAGAGATCAAATTGCCAACATCCGCTGGACCATGGAAAAAGCAAGAGAATTCTAGAAAAACATCTATTTCTGCTTTATTGACTATGCCAAAGCCTTTGACTGTGTGGATCACAATCAACTGGGGAAAATTCTGAAAGAGATGGGAATACCAGACCACCTTACCTTCCTCTAGAGAAACCTATATGCAGTTCAGGAAGCAACAGTTAGAACTGCACATGGAACAACAGACTGGTTCCAAACAGGAAAAGGAGTCCGTCAAGGCTGTATATTGTCCCCCTGCTTATTTAACTTCTATGCAGAGTACATCATGAGAAACGCTGGACTGGAAGAAGCACAAGCTGGAATCAAGATTGCCGGGAGAAATATCAATAACCTCATATATGCAGATGACACCACCCTTATGGCAGAAAGTGAAGAGGAACCAAAAAGCCTCTTGATGAAAGTGAAAGAAGAGAGTGGAAACAGTTGGCTTAAAGATCAACATTCAGAAAACGAAGATCATGGTATCTGGTCCCATCACCATGGGAAATAGATGGGGAAAGAGTGGAAACAGTGTCAGAATTTATTTTCTGGGGCTCCAAAATCACTGCAGATGGTGATTGCAGCCATAAAATTAAAACACGCTTACTCCTTGGAAGGAAAGTTATGACCAACCTAGATAGCATATTCAAAAGCAGAGACATTACTTTGCCAACAAAAGTCCGTCTAGTCAAGGCTATGGTTTTTCCAGTGGTCATGTATGGATGTGAGAGTTGGACTGTGAAGAAAGCTGAGCACCGAAGAATTGATGCTTTTGAACTGTGGTGTTGGAGAAGACTCTTGAGAATCCCTTGGACTGCAAGGAGATCCAACCAGTCCATTCTGAAGGAGATCAGTCTGGGGTGTTCTTTGGAAGGAATGATGCTGAAGCTGAAACTCCAGTACTTTGGCCACCTCATGCGAAGAGTTGACTCATTGGAAAAGACCCTGATGCTGGGAGGGATTGGGGGCAGGAGGAGAAGGGGACGACCGAGGATGAGATGGCTGGATGGCATCACGGACTCGATGGACGTGAGTCTGAGTGAACTCCGGGAGTTGGTGATGGACAGGGAGGCCAGGCGTGCTGCAATTCATGGGGTCGCAAAGAGTCGGACACGACTGAGCGACTGAACTGAACTGAACTGATCCTTTTCATAAGCTACCTGATTCAGTCAGCATACTCCACAAAGGGGTATGAGACGGACTATACACAACAGTACTACATTCATACTTATCACCTGATGGATTCAGAGAATAAGCTGTTCACCTCTGCAAACCTGAAGATACTCAGGGATTCCAACACAAAGTGGTGATGCCCAACCAAGCGCCATGTGCTCATTCTCAGGGGTCCCACTGAACGGAGCCCCTCCTCTGCTATCACAATCACAATTAAGTCTGTGTTTGCCAGAGACTTGAACACAATTCATGTAAACTGCAGATTTCTCAAAAGAAAGAAGTCTAAAAATGACAAAATGACATTAGAATCATAGTATGTGACGTATTTACTCCTATAATTGTAAACACAGTTCTTTCAAATGTTTAGCTTATTTCAATTGTCCAAACTTACTCCAGGTCATTACTCATCTTTGGAGTCTTTATTTGATTTACCTTAAGGTATGCAAATACACACACCCATACACACCTATTAAACCCCAGGCATCTTCTATCAAAAGTCAGACTAAATATAAAGAATTTGTGGTTTCTGGGGGATATGAAACAATGCAAAAGTTTACAAACAAAAACATCAAGGCAAATAAACACATAAAGAATCTGTCAAAATAAGTAGTGTGTCCAGAAACCAGGAGATCAAAAGAAAAATAAGAAAGACAGCCCAGATTTCAACGGTTAAAGCAAACAGAAGTGTATTTGCCAACAGTTTGACAGAACAAGATACATACCATGTGCAGACACTATACAGTAAATTTTGGGTCCCCTTGATTTTAAAGCGCCCAGTGGACATATGAATGCCTATGGTCAACAGACAACTGTGTATATGGGTTTAGAGATCAGGAGAGGCACTCGTCAAAAGGAACAAATGTGGTGTTGTCAGCATCTTTACTTGCTTTTATGAACCATGGAAATGAATGGCAGACTCCTGTAGGGAGTAGAGAATGAGGCGAGAACCCTGAACAACAGAGAGCTGGGAGGAATACCAGAAATGCATGGCATCATGCAAATCAAGGGACCAGAGTGTCACAAAAAGGAAAGAGTCATCAGAAGCATCCGATGCTGCCAAGAGATTATGGCGATAAAGACTGAGAGTGTCTATTGGTAGCAGGTCAGCTCCAGCGTGGAGCTATACAGGGAAGGGGACTATAGTTGGCTGGGAAAACCTGAAAGTCATGGTAAGTTCATGGGGTGAGAAAGAACTCCTGGAAGCATTCAGTTATTTGGGGAGAGTAGGGCTTTCATTTTAAAGAATTTATAAGGATAACAAGAAATAAAAATCAAAGTAGAGATTGGGGTCACAGGTTTTTTTTTTCTAAAAGAAAAACAAAACTTTACGTTGCACTTGAAAATGGAAAGGTCCAATTTTAAGGGAACTGATGAAGTATATTTAAAGAAATGCTGAGTGAGTCTGAGATAAAAGAGCATAGAAACAGCAGCCAGGTGTAAAAGCTACACTGAAATTTTCCTGTACTGCATTGAGGTGGGGAGCAGGGAGTGTAACAGCAATGATTTGATAATGATAGCTTCTACGTTTAGGCTACAAATGTCCTCAACTATAAAACTGAGAGGAAAATAAGAACTTCCATAAGTTCATAATGCTTACTTTGATTTTGTGATTTTGCCACCACATTCAAGAAATATACATTCTCCAAACTGAGAGACAGACAGGTAAGAGAGTGACTCAGTCAAACAAAAGGGAAATTTTGCAGCTTTCATAATTTCTAAGAGATGACACACGTGTAAAATAGATACCTGGAATAGAAAATAAATGCTTATAGTGAGCAACATTTTAAGATAGCAAACATGAGTTACAAATTAGCAAACTCAAACACTGAAAAAGTTAAGATAACTTGCTAAAGAGCTTGTCACTGTGTCTGACACATGAATAATGCAATAAACAGTAACTATTAATGTATTATTATTAAAACTGTACAACACATGTGCAGTTGCTCAAATTTTCCAGGTAGAGAAGCACAGTCCAGAGATGGCCTGTGTTTTTCAGAAAGAGAAGAGTCTCTCTAAATCGATATTGAACATATAAAAGAACATTTTCACCTGGAGCTGGGAAGCCAGAATAGACCTGGACAAAATAAATCAAGTCATTGCCACGCTGGGACACCAGACCAAATAGCCATGTACAGTCATACTCATTTCTGGAGCTCAGTGCTCTCCTTGCACAGACAGAAAGCTTCTGCCCGTTAAACAGTTCTTACTATTAACACAGTAGAATTTCTAACTGTATTATAGGTGAGAGCTCTGTTCCCATCCATGTAGTCTGTGAGAATATGTGTGTGGAGGTATTTAGGTATATATATCAATGTGTCAGACGTTACTTTGGGTTCAGGGAATTAAATGTGCCTCTTTACCATACATTAATAAATTTCTAGTTAACTTTAATTCCTAAAATTATTTGAGATCTATCAATATATTTGACCATGCCTGACCACCACTGAAGACAAAATTCAGTGACAGTAGATAATAAACTTTGGAGAAAGGGAGCAATGTTCAGAGTAAAGACAGAAAGGAATTAGTATATTTGAACTACTGAGTCATTCTTTCCCTAGAGTCATTAATTATTTTGTTTCTTTATATATATTAAGTTCAACCAAGTTTATCAGACTGTATCCCTCTACTGGTTTGTATAAAAGTAACAGTCTTCACCACTATTAATAAATCATGGCAAAAAGCAAAATTAATCACAGTGTTTTTCACTGTATGCTTACATGCGATTTTCTGTGCCAAGATCTTTGTTCCAGGTACTATGTACACATAGTCATGGGATGGATGAACAGTCCTTCTAAAGATCCCTAGAAAAATGTCAGCCTCTTTGTAATCTCTTGTATTTTACATGATTAATTTTTTTTTAATTTTGGCCTAATCAACTTAAATTATTATAGGTACAATTTTGGGAAATATAGAATTAATGAAATTCAATTTTTATGGAACTATAATTGACTATAAAATAGGTCTAATATGATTCTAAGTGGAAATACTCCACTGTTCCAGGTTTCATCCATTTGGTGCTATCATTTGGAAGTAAAGACACTATCAATGGTATATTTGGTTCTAATTGATTTTCTTGGGTCCTTGCTTAATAGAGTCCTGACACATCTTGAATCTAAGACTATACTCCGTAGAATTATAAGGCTTTACTCTTCATAATGTAAAGAATTCAGCTCTGAAGCCCAGAATAGACTAGAAATTTCTAAGCATTTGTAAAAAAATAATTTATAAAATGCTGAATTTTCTCTAAAAATTTCTTTTTTTAGATCAATGGCCATTATTATGGTATGCAAAAGGTGGTTGTAGGTTTCTGACAGATAAGGAGGATTTCTCTAATGAAACATAAAGACGAAATAAGTATCATTAGAATTACCCTTCATTCAGTGTTCCAAGTGGAACTCTGTTCCAAGAATGTGTTTCACCATTGGACATGCAAAATGAAGGAGACTAATTTCTTCCCTTCCGAAGAGGTCACAATCTCTAGAAAAACAAGCTTGGAAGAACTATAACATTTCTTTATCATCCATTACTTTGTTTAACAGTCCTCTACCCTGGATATGGACACGAAGAATTTTAAGGATAGATTCTACTAATGAACTATGATCTGTTCACCCATCTGTTGATAGACAATTTCTATGTCCCACTGTCACCTTCTCAAGAGCACTTTCCAGTTTGATATTTCAGCACCATCTACAGATATTTGTTTGTCATTTTTATAAACATCCCCATGCAGAAAATAATTAGCGAATGCACCCAACAGAGGATATTTGGGTCTGAGTGTATTAGCTGTCAGGCCGTGTTCTGATAATGAATTTGCATTAAACTATATTAGAATGGTTGGAGAAGGAAACGGCAACCCACTCCAGTGTTCTTGCCTGGAGACTCCCAGGGACAGGGAAGCCTCATGGGCTGCTGTCCATGGGGTCACACAGAGTCGGGCACGACTGAAGCGACTTAGCATATTAGAATGGTATCGGTAAATACTATTGGGATAAAAATTGGGCTAAAAGACTAGAAAAGGGGAAAACAACGTGCCAAGTGACTGGGCATTGACAGGAGGCAAACACCAAATTTATAGTTGGATCTGACTTGACTATAAACCACAGGTTATTTGGGGCTTACCGGTGGTTAAAGAACTCACCTGCCAATGCAGGAGACACAGATTCGATTCTTGGGTTGGGATGATCCCCTGGAGGAGGAAATGGCAACTCACTCCAAGTATTGTCTGGAAAACCCCATAAACAGAGAACCTTGGCAGGCTATAGTCCATGGGGCTGCAAAGCATAGGATGTGACTTGGCAACGGAACATGCATGCACAAGTTATTTTAACCAAGGCTTTCAAGTGTGACACATCATTAAATTAAGGTATATTCAAAAGTGCCATGCTATGCAAAAATCAGGAATATATTATAACCCATGCCACCATAACTCACAAAACGGAAATCTGTTCACTTGTGATTGTTATAAAAACTACATGGGAAAAAAAATGGTAGACTGTAACTTGCTAAACAATATCATAATCTCCTCATAATAATCTTTAATGTAATACTTCAGCATAACGCTAGGTGTGATCAGCAAGTTTTGATGATCTGTTTATTTTGCAATTGTAATCATTAGCTTTATAGAGATAGTTAACGATGAAGTCAGAAGATAAGAAAAGTTATGATTTAGTAAAATTTGAGGATGCAAGAAGACTCAAGACCTATAAGCCAATGGAATGTATTAAAGGTAATATAGAAGATGGGACCTATAGCTTTAACTGGATAGAATTAATAGCATTAATAGAAAAGCTCCAGAGTAAAGATTGAAAACAGAAAATAAATCTAAAGGAGACAGAAGGAAGCTACTATCAGGATGTCATTTCTACTCTATACTAACTCAACACAAACAGGTTTGAGTCCAGTTTCAAATTCTTACTAACTATGACCTGACCTGTAAAGTGAAGATATTGCCAAACACATCTTATTGAGTGATGGAAAAGCTTAAATAATATAAAGCAAAGGCACAAAGTGAACTCTTGGGAAGTTAAAATGTATGGATAAATAGAACAAATCAGGAAGAGAGCAAGCTTAAAAATAGGACAGATACCTGCCGTGATATAATATATCAGAATGTGAAAACGTTAACATCATAAGGATCTGTCCACTACTGAATCATGATTAAGACTAAGATTCTGCATCATATACAATTTTGGAAAGATTACATACTTGAAACCTTGGTCACTTTCTGTCCAAATAGCTGACTTCATTTTGCATTAAGCTTCAAGAATCTCTATAGGACTATTTCAGCTCTAGATCCTCTCATCTATAATAATCCCCATAACAGTGATTCAGCTCAGTGAGAGACAAGTTTCCATGAGTCTCTTGCATTTCTGAGCATCTTGCAGGCAAGGTACTAACTATCCTTTGCTCCAAACTGTCCACTGAAGTTTGCTTGTGTAGAGAATGGCCCTGGAAGATTGAGCTAGTGTTTCTCCCTCTGAGGAAAAAGAACACATCTCTAAAAGATTTAGAGTCCCTAAGATCAGAGTTCTTGTAACACAAGCTATTGTGTGTCCAGGTATTATCTAGTCTTCTTTGCACCATCCTATAGGAATTGGGGCTCAGAGAATTACATGCTGATACCCCGGCAATTGCTAATGCTGTATTAAACTTAACTTTTCTTCATCTCTGAATCAAAGGTCTTGCATCTTCTACCAATATCCATTAAACTTCAGCAGGCCAACTTACTAACTTGCACGTAGGATAAAGTATCAGACTCTTCAAAATTCTTGACACAGATTTTCAGGATAAATATTCTCCCTTGAGTAACTGGTGAAAATGTATGAATATGCCATTTCAGGAGATTCTTGGATCCCCTGAGGCCCATTCACATACTGGTATAACAATCCCCTGAGGCCCATTCACATACTGGTATAACACTGATGGACCATGGGTTAAAAATTCCTGCCTAAGGTAGGAGAGGTCACACTCCATCAGAGTCTATCAAAAGTTTTTGTGACCGTGTATAGAATAAATCCGCTTTCAAGTGAATGACAGCAAAATATAGCTAGACGGAAACATCTGCCCTTGGAGCAAGACTTGGTAAAATGAACTTGAGAAGTGGGGATGGGATGGATCTTGTTGAGTCTGTTATAGTTTGGTTCAACCCAAATCTAAACACCTGCTGCAGATTCCTTTCTACAAAGAACACTGTAGCCATCTATAAATTCCCCGTTTAAATTATATTTCAGCACTAAGTGGACACTTGCAACCTTGGTGTCACAGCCCACCACCCAATTCTAAATCTCTTCTCTTTGTACTAGCTCTGTACCATAGTGAGAGACTTTTAATTAGAAAAGAAAAAAAAAAATGGTTAGCAAGGAAAATGTGTACACCTTGTGCATTTAACTCAGCTTATGACATTTCGATTTTTACACTCAATAATGTGAGAAAATTAACATTATTTCTAAAACAATGTCAAGATGAGATGCTGTTAAAGTTTCAGAAGAGATATTTCAAAGTGTTGACCGACATATCTCTTAGAGGGGTAAATATGTGTGGTGTGGAGAGACAGGCAAGAACATGAAAGATTCTCTGTGTTCTACGAATTAAAGACTTGTTTATTAGTATCACGTCCTTTTAAAAAATGAAAATAAGCTTTATTCTTAACTATAAATTGTTCTAATCAGATTGTCTCCTAATCAGGTCAGCTCATTCATGTCCAACTCTTTGCAAACCCATGGACTGCTGCACACCAGACTTCTCTATCACCAACTTCTGGAGCTTGCTCAAACTCATGTCCATCGAGTTGGTGATGCCATCCCACCATCTCATCCTCTGTCATCCCCTTCTTCTCCTGCCTTCAGTCTTCCCCAGCATCAGAGTCTTTTCCAATGAGTCATTTCTCCTTACCTAGCTATTAGGAATCTCCTAATACCTAGCTAAAATCAGCTTTGAGAAAAGGTCTCTGATGAGTAAAGAGGGAGAGACAGTTACAGAAGTCCAGTTTACACCATACCATACTTTTTTCTTAAGTGTTTACATAGCAGAAAAATAGAAAATTGCCTCCTGAAGTACAGAGTGCTTTGAGGAAAAATATTTTGATCAGTGGTATTAAATTATCACTGAAAAGCATAATACCCTAAGGAGATAAAATACTCTTAATCTCTAGATAATATATAGAATACATGTTTGGATAATCTATATTAATTTATATTATCTTTAAAAAGTTATCTTCTTATGGTATCTATTAATAACATTAATTGGAAATGTTCAAAGAAAACAATAAATAAGTGACTGATACATGTATTTAAAAACTCATTAATCTAGGGATTTCCCTACTGGTCCAGGGCTTAAGACTCCATGTTTCCAATGATCCCTCATTGGGAAACTAAGATCCCAAATGCTGCCTGGCCAAACAATAAAACAACAACAAATCAAACATATATTTGTTCCATATATACAACAAATGGAACAAAAATATATATTTGTAACATATTAAATTTAAAAAAATTTAAAGTCAGTCTATCAGGAGCAAGAAATCTTATCCAATCATACATATTTATTAATAAATCTATCTACCCTACAAACAGGCTTCCCAAGTGGCACAGTGGTAAAGAACCACCTGCGAATACAAGAGACATGAGTTCGATCCCTGGGTCAAGAAGATTCCCTAGAATAGGAAATGGAAACCCACTACAGATTGACTTGCCTGGAAAATTCCATGGACAGAGGACCCTGGCAGGCTACAGTCCACAGGGCTGCAGAGTCAGAATGAGAGACTAAGCATGCACATACACCCTATGTATCTATGTATGTATGTGTGTGTGTGTGTGTGTGTGTGTATACAGTCACTAAGTCATGTCTGACTTTTTGCAATACCATGGAATGTGGCATGCCAGGCTTTTCTGTCTTTCACTATCTCCTGGAGTTAGCTCAAATTCATGTCCACTGAGTTAGTGATAGCAATAGCAAGAAGAGATAAGAAATTCATGTTCACTGAGTTGGAGATACAACAAGGAGAGATAAGAAAGCCTTCCTCAGTGATCAATGCAAAGAAACAGAGGAAAATAATAGAATGGGAAAGACTAGAGATCTCTTCAAGGAAAGTAGAGATACCAAGGGAACATTTTGTACAAAGATGGGCACAAAAAAGGACAGAAATGGTATGGACCTAACAGAAGCAGAAGATATGAAGAAGAGATGGCAAGAATACACAGAAGAACTATACAAAAAAGATCTTCTTGACCAGATAACCACAATGGTGTGATCACTCATCTAGAGCCAGACATCCTGGAATGTGAAGTCAAGCGGGGCTTAGGAAGCATCACTACAAACAAAGCTAGAGGAGGTGATGGAATTCCAGCTGAGTTATTTCAATCCTATGTGAAGACGATACCATCCTTATGGCAGAAAGTGAAGAAGAACTTAAGAGGCTCTTGATGAAAGTGAAAGAGGAGAGTGAAAAAGTTGGTTTAAAACTCAACATGCAGAAAACAGATCACGGCAAGTGGTCCCATCACTTCATGGCAAATAGATGGGGGGAAAATGGAAACAGTGAGAGACTTTATTTAGAGGGGGGGACTCCAAAATCACTGCAGATGGTGACTGCAGCCATGAAATTAAAAGATGCTTGCTCCTTGGAAGAAAAGTTATGACCAACCTAAACAGCATATTAAAAAGCAGAGACATTACTTTGCTGAAAAAGGTCCATCTAGTCAAAGTTATGGTTTTTCCAGTAGTCATGTATGAATGTGACAGTTGGACTATAAAGAAATCTGAGCACCAAAGAACTGATGCTTTTGAACTGTGGTGTTAAGAGAAGACTCTTGAGAGTCCCTTGGACTGCGAGGAGATTCACCAGTTGATCCTAAAGGAAATCAGTCCTGAATATTCATTGGAAGAACTGATGCTGAAGCTGAAACTCCAGTAATTTGGCCACCTGATGTGAAGAACTGACTCATTTGAAAAGACCCTGATGCTGGGAAAGATTGAAGGTGGAAGGAGAAGGGGATGACAGAGGATGAGATGGTTGGATGGCATCCCCGACTCAATGGACACGCCTTTGAGTAAGCTCCAAGAGTTGGTGATGGATAGGGAGGCCTGGTGTGCTGCAGTCCATGGGGTTGCACAGAGTCCAACAAGAATGAGCGACTGAACTGAGTTGATGACCTGTCTCTTATACACATCTAGATGTGTATAAGAGACAGGTGGTGTCATCTGCATATCTGAGGTTATTGATATTTCTCCCAGCAATCTTGATTCCAGCTTGTGCTTCTTCCAGCCCAGCGTTTCTCATGTGCCCAACAAGAATGAGCGACTGAACTGAGTTGATGACACCATCCAATCGTCTCATCCTCTGCTGCCGCCTTTTCCTTTTTGCCCTCAATCCCTCCCAGCATCAGGTCATTTCCAATCAGTTGGCTCCTAGCATCAAGTGTCCAAAATATTGGAGCTCCAGCTTCAGAAGCAGTCCTTTCAATGAATATTCAAGTTGATTTTCTTTAGGATTTACTGTACACCCCCAAAACACTAAACCAGTTTAACTTTACAAGTAAAGAAGAAGAATTAGAAGGAAGCCCCTTTGGAAAACAAGGTTAAAAATAAATAAATAATTGTTGCTGTTACCTCACTACAGAAATTTATTCTTTTATAAATGTTTTAGGAACACACAACATTTTCAGGGGTTAGTTATTCCCCTAAGCACTGGCCTGTCCATCAAATATTATATTAACTTCTTTCTTTGTGGTATAGCATCTGGTTTTGAAATATTTCCAAAGTTGTTCTACTGTTTTGATTGAATTTAAGCAACAAATGTATTTATCACTGAACACTTCCAGAGTTTTCCTTCAGCATTACACTGAGTCATGTGCATAATATGTCACTTTAAAATATAACTTAATACAGCCTACTGCTTCCTCTGCAATGCCCCTCTGGACATTCTTGCAATAAGAGTTTCTTTTAAAAGATGTTTTCATAGAAGAAAAATACTTTGGTATCCTATATTTTAATGATTGAAACCTGCTTGGCAAGCATCACATTTGATCTGAAAACTTTAGTTTATTTAATAGTTTTATAAATAGGAATATATGTAAATATTAACACCATCAGAATAAAAATTCACATAACTTCAACTCATTATTTTGTATCATACATTCATGTTATTTAAATCATGTAGTCACATAATTTTATAGCAGGAAGGAAATGGTAGCAACTCAATATACAAATGAAGAAACTACGTAAAACAGAACTTCCTACAAAGATAACAAAAGACTGACACCAGTCACCAAGACTTATGCCATTAGCTGCTATTCTACTAGAATCCAACAAGCAAGTGGCCGATGGTAATTCATAAAGTATTGCCCTGACAATCTCGATATATCCATGGGCTTCTGTCTTAAATATACGTTTATTATCCCTCACCTAGAGCCAAACATCCTGGAATGCAAAATCAAGTGGGCCTTAGGAAGCATCTCTACAAACAAAGCTAGAGAAGGGGATGGAAATCTAGTTGAGTTATTGCAAATCCTAAAAGATGAAGCTGTGAAAGTGCTAACACTCAATATGCCAGCAAATCTGGAAAACTCAGCAGTGGCCAGAGGACTGGAAAAGGTCAGTTTGCATTACAATCCCAAAGAAAGGCAATGCCAAAGAATGTTCAAACTACGACACAATTGCATTCATCTCACACACTAGCAAAGTAATGCTCAATATTCTCCAAGGCAGGCTTCAACAGTACGTGAACCGTGAACTTCCAGATGTTCAAGCTGGATTTAGAAAAGGCAGAGGAACCAGGGATCAAATTGCCACCATTCACTGGATCATCGAAAAAGCAAGAGAATTCCAGAAAAACATCTATTCCTGCTTTATTGACTACGCCAAAGCCTTTGACTGTGTGGATCACAACAAACTGGAAAATTCTGAAAGAGATCTGAATATCAGACCACATTACCTGCCTCCTGAAAAATCTGTATGTAGGTCAAGAAGCAACAATTAGAACTGGACATGGAACAACAGACTTGTTCCAAATTGGGAAAGGAGTACGTTAAGGCTGTATATTGTCACCCTGATTATTATTTTCCCTACATGCAGAATATATCATGCAAAATGTCAGGCCAGATGAAGCACAAGCTGGAATCAAAATTGCTGGGGAAAATATCAATAACCTCAGATACGTAGATGACACTACCCTTATGGCAGAAAGTGAAGAAGAACTAAAGAGCCTCTTGATGAATGTGAAAGAGGAGAGTAAAAAAGTTGGTTTAAAACTCAACATGCAGGAAACTAAGACCATGGCATCTGGTCCCATCATTTCATGGCAAATAGATGGGGAAAAAATGGAAACAGTGACAGACTTTATTTTGGGGGCTCAAAAATCACTGCAGATGGTGACTGCAGCCAGGAAATTAAAAGATGCTTACTCCTTGGAAGAAAAGCTATGACCAACCTGTCATATTAAAAAGCAGAGACATTACTTAGCCAACAAAGGTCCATCTAGTCAAAGCTATGGTTTTTCCAGTGGTCATGTGTGGATGTGAGAGTTGGACTATAAAGAAAGCTGAAAACCAAAGAATTGATGCTTTTGAACTGTGGTGTTGGAGAAGACTCTTGGACTACAAGGAGATCCAACCAGTCCATCCTAAAGGAGATCAGTCCTGAATATTCATTGGAAAGACTGATGCTGAAGCTGAAACTCTAATACTTTGGCCACCTGATGTGAAGAACTGACTCATCTGAAAAGACCCTGATGCTGGGAAAGATTGAAGGCAGGAGGAGAAGGGGACAACGGAGGATGAGATGGTTGGATGGCAGCACCGACTCGAGGGACGAGTTTGAGTAGGTTCTGGGAGTTGCTGATGGACAGGGAAGCCTGCCATGCTGCAGTCCATGGGGTCACAAAAAGTCAGACATGACTGAGCGACTGAACTGAACTGAATGGAACACTTCTTGCTTTTTGCCTGCCCTCTGTTGTACACAAAATCTGACATTCCTTGGTATAGCTTAACTTTCAGGACTCTCTAACTGACTTGCACCCTAGCATATCTGAATAGCAGTTTAAATATCCTAGTCTAGGGATGTTATAGAATTCCTCTTATAGTTATCTTTTACAATATACAAAATTACAGCAGCTAGAGGATGGTGCTACTGTCATAAAAAGGGCTATGTCCCAAGTCATTTGTTTAAGCTGCTATGCAGCCACATCAATACCTCGCAGAAAAGGGCCTTTGGAAACTCTTAACATTCTGAGGATAAATACAAAGGTATGACACAGCTCTTTCTTTTTTGCTGAGAATTTTCTATCTTGTTAGTAGTTGTTTGCATCAAATAAGAAGTGACTGCTAAAAGAGATACTTAACTTATTATAGCTATAAGCTTCCCTGTATTAGTAGGAAGAAACCCTTTTTATTTTATTTTTACTTTTTTTTTTTTTTTTGGCCATGCTGTGTGGCTTGTGGGATCTTAGTTCCTCAACCAGGGATTGAACTTGGGCCATTGGCAGTGAAAGCAGAGAGCCCTAACTACTAGACCACCAAGGAATTACTCTATTTTATTTTTTAAATGATCCCAATTTCTTGTCCTAAAAACCAAAAATAATGTATGAGATTAAACCCCACGGATGAATCCATGTGCTATAGCAGTAGAGGTTATGGGATAATATGCCTCCATAATACCTTCTGCTATCTCTGTTACTAACTATAACTCTTGCATATATAATTCCATTATACTTTTATAATTCAAGGTTTTGAAATGCTTTTGAACCATTAATATATTTTCCTGGTTAAAATTCTTTGAGATGTTCTTAACAAGAGTCTTAGATAATGAATTTGGGCAAACTCTGGAACAGTCTTTACAGTATTATCATTCTCATTAATTTTCAGAACTACCCACTGTGTTGAGATGATTGTCATGGACCTAAGACTTCAATTTGGCTAAATATTTTTGCATACATTTCAACATATAAGTAACTAACAGATGTTTAAATGTTAAGTTCATATGGAAGAAATGGTTAAATGTATTTATTTTTATCTCACGATTTCTTTGTAACACTAATTCTCATTTTACTATTTCCTTATGTATTTCACTGTTTCCTCAATATTTTGGTCTACAATGGGCCAATAACTCTAAAATCCCTTCAAAGACCAAACAATCCTTTAAAATATTTCAGAATTTAAACCATTTACTCATGTATAATATTTAATATATGTAACATCGCTAACTTTTTAAAAGAGAAACCTTAATAATGATTCACCTATTACTTTAGTAAAATATACAGACTTCACGTAAAGCACAGGATTACACTTTTTTTAAACAGAGTTTTCCATTTATATTCTTATTTGGCTTTAGCAACCTGATATATGATTCTGCCCTAACCTGTCAGAAAAAAGATGGGTAGGAGGCTAAAAACAATATTACTTTTAAGAGAGTTACTGCAGTACACAGTTCTGTACTTTCATCCAGTTTATTCGTTTTTCTTTGCCTCTTTGGTTATCTCTGAACACTGCTCCTGTTTCCATTGTTTCATCCTTTAGCATTCACATATCAGAGCAATAAGTATTTCATTACTGGTTTATCTGTCCAGAGGCTTGAGAAGCGGTAACAATTAACCCTCCCTTCACAGTGATTGATACAGGCTTTGCTTTCAATTTGTTCCACTACACAGATCATGAAATTCTGAATGCAATCATCCTCATTGACCTACACTTTCAAACACACAGCTACAATGAGACGAAAGTAATTATTAAAAGGAACACAGGACTACTGAGATCTGAAACAAAGTCTTTTAAAAATCTGTTAGATGACCTTCTGGTAAAAATGGCAAATTCTGATGTTAACAAAAATGATAGCTTTGTGTCCCTGTCTGAAAATATTCAATGCAAGCTGATCAATGTATACTGTGGTGATTGTACTGACTGCAGCGTGTACTTCGAAAATACAGAAAGCCATTTTAGAACTGTTACTAAGTAGAGATAAACTGTCAACACTGTAGCTTAATCTGCCTAATTATTTTTTTAAGGAAACTAAACTTCCTGCTTTGTGTATAAAGGATCAACATTGACCAAAGCAAAGAATCAGGACTGGAAAAGCAATAGCTTTATTCTATAAGAAGACCTGCATACCTGAATCCTACATCTTCCCTCTCCTCCTCCCTTTAGATGAAGATTCACAGTACGAAATGAATACATTTTTCACAAAGTCTGAAAAATAGCTTCAAATAAATATTAATCTACTGCAATCGATATATATGAGGAATGGAGAGGGCCAAATGGGAGAGTGGTGACTACAGAACTATATTAAAACAAGGGTTGCAGTTAAAGAAAATCAGGGTGGAAAGCAAGGCAGCAGGCCTGAGGCTCTAATCACAGAACAGAGTGATGGAGATGAACCAATACTGCATGGATTAGCAATGAATTATTTTGAACCGTAATCATATGCCTGCACAGAAGAGAGGCAAAACTAGCCATTACTCATAAACTGATCTACTGATTTCTTGAGAGAGGTGGGGGCGGGGGGATGAGAACAAATTCATATGCTAAACTAATTCAGAATAATGAAAACCTAAAGATGCAGTTACACTTCAAGTTACATTCTATTTTTAATATCTACCACATACTACATAATATGGGGTTTTTACAGTAGAAACTATAAAGCGCTTGGATTCAAAAATCCAACCATTTCTTCTAAGATTAGGATGTGAGATATTTATGCCACTCCGTTTTTTCTTGTCCAATAAAAGCATTTCTGAATACCTTTCATACCCCCAAATATAAAACACTGAAGTATTTCGTTATAAAGAAGAAACAGTACTCAAGGAATTAACTTCCTTTGGATAATGGGAAAAAATCATATCAAATGAAGACTCGATTGTTAGAACTAATTTTGTTAGGAAGAAAAAAAATCAAAACTGCTGGTAGCAAGAGATTCCTGAGATTCTTATGAACAGACTGTTTAAATGAAGAGCACTTTAATCAGTAGAGGAATCCTCACGTTTCTAATGTCTTGCTGTGCATTCTGCAGGTTATAGTAGCAGCTGGTAGAGGTCATATATCTTTTGTGAGCATCCCAAAAAGGCTCACTGCCAGACTGTTAAATTATGAATAAGCAATGAACAAAAGAATGCAGATACGGTGGTGACAAGATAATCCAAGCAAATTTATCTATGACAAATTTCACAGGATTAACAAATTACATTTACACAGAACAATAAAAATGTGCAAAAAAAAAAAAAAAAAAGATGAGCCTACTTTTCCTTAAAGCATTAGGAAAACAAAAAGTCACAAATCCTCTGCATATATTTAAATTTAACTTGATCTAAAGTAAGACATTTATAATATATTTAAGATATCTTTGTAACATTTTCCCATTTTAGGCAGATATACACAAACTTCGTATACTGGTTTATATTTCATATATGTTACATTGTAAAGATTATATATATATATACACATACACATGTATATTTGGCTTATATATAAATCATATATATAAACAGTGAAATCTACAATAAATAAATGTCACCCCATTCATATACATGAATAGAATGATGTTTTTAAGAAACATATTTTGAGAAATTCATTTGTGTAATTTATGTAATTATTTGTGTATTGTATAATTATTTGTAATAATTTCAATTAGTACAATACATATTAGCTACCAAAATATCCTTATTCACTGATGCCTCGATTTTCAAGGACCAGAGAGAGGGGTTCTGAAAACAGTTTCAATCATTCCACTTGCTCCTTCCAAAACACCGCAGTCTTTCTGAGTAAAGTGCTTCTTCTGCACGAAGTTTTTAGAACTAGTCCCCTTTCTGCAGTGTTACAATAGCAGAAAAGAAAATTCACAGTTGGTGGAGGGGATTGATTTCAGCTATATTCATTAAAGATGACCCTTAATCCAATATTAAACTTTTCTTTATAATAAAATTACTTGTATTAATCTTATAAACGAGGAAAGCCCCAGTCTATCAGATAATAAGAAATTGCTGAAATGACCCGTGAGTCCATAAAGTGTTCTTAAAATGCTATGTGACACTACTTTCCAAAATATGTGATATATATTTAAGTTTTAATGTTATAGGCAACCTCCATACCAGAGTCAGAACCCTTCAATACTGCATTGGCATATGGATGATAATAAAATAATGTTGTTCAGTCACTAAGTCACAGCTGACTCTCTGTGCTCCCATGGACTGCAGCACACCAGGCTTTCCGCTCCTTCACTATCTCCAAGAGTTTGCTCAAATTCATGTTCATTGAGTTGGTGATATAATTTATTTTAGGATGACTTGAATGTTGTTTTAAATTTTGTAGCCTATTTTTCATTTATACTTCCTACTGTCTGTCGCTTTTAATCTTCAATGTTTTAGCAAAACATTTCTCTAAATGAGTCCTTTCCAACATCGCACAAGTCAACCTATCCTTTATGTAAACAAGAAATTTTCTTAATGTGAAAGTGAATGTTTAAGTTACACAAGTAAAATACTCAGCTCTTTCAACCACAAATACTCAAGCACTGCTTATCGAGTCCTTTCAAGCCCTGAAATTCCTATATTTTATTCTTTTTTGGAAGAAGCTATCTGGTTGACAGTATTGCATCTAAAAACAGGAGGATAAATGTGGTATGCTTGTCTACTACCTCAAATCTAGCATATGTTCTATAAGGAGCAGTGATTAAAGTCAGATGTTACAAAGTTTCATAATCTTCAGTCACTAAATTGTGTCCAATTCTTTTGTAATCCCATGGCCTGTAGCTCACCAGGCTCCTCTGTCCATGGGATTTCTCAGGCAAGGATACTGGAGTGTGTTGCCATTTCCTTCTCCAGGGAACATTCCTGACCCAGGAATTGAACCCGTGTCTCCTGCATTGGCAGGCAGATTCTTTACCACTAAGCCACTAGGGAAGCCCTTTGCAAAAGTATAGCTTGTATCAAAGAAATGTTACATACCAGACCAACCCCTGTGATTCCCCCCCAACCCTGCATTAGAGAAATTAAAATGTTATCAAGACTTTCCTTTCTTGAATGTCACAAGTGTGTGAACATCCAGGAGGAAAGTGGGGGAAGCTAAATGATAACTTATCACTTATGTATTTACTGTGGTCCATTTTTAAACATGTTTTTAATTAAATGAGTTAATTAATATATGTAAAGCCCTTAGAACAGTACCTGGTACACAGTACTATATAAATGCTTGCTGTCATTATTTTAATGCCAGGTAATTTGGCAACAGGCCAACTTCCACAAACCCTTATACATCTCAAAAGAATATATAGAAACACAGGCAGTAAAGTGTATCATCTTTTACCTATTCAGTGGCAAAACTATCCCAAAATAAAAGTCTCGGCTGTAGTCTTTAGATTAAACTGTGACACACTCTGAGGCAAGAATAACAGGAGTGGAAAAGGTCCATGAATACTTCACAGTCTAAAACCAAAGAGGCCTATGTATATGGCAAACTGATTCTTCAGAAATCATTCAGTGAAAAGTCTGCCCTGAAATACAGATAGCTGTGGGAGGAAGGAAGTGAAAGTTGCTCAGCCGTGTCCGACTCTTTGCAACCCCATGAACTATACAGTCCATGGAATTCTCCAGGCCAGAATATTGGAGTGGGTAGCCTTTCCCTTCTCCAGGGGATCTTCCCAACCCAGGGATGGAACCCAGGTCTCCCACACTGCAGGCGGACCCTTTACCAGCTGAGCCAGAAGGGAAGCCCAAAAAGCTGTGGACCTTGCCCACAAAACTACCGGAATGTTAATGGGTAGAGTGAGAATAATTCATTGATTCTTTCTCTCATTTTATAAACACCATTTTTCTGAACTTCTCCAAACATGTGATGAAAGACCAAGAGGCAAAGATCTAGTTCACTACTCGGCACACACAGTCTTTCTGCCATAAGAGCTCTCTGGCATGGGCTCAGAAATCCCTGACTCTGGAAAATTTGAAAAATGCAGGGCCCCTCCACATTGCAGTTAAGGTACTACATTTCTACAGAGACAAACATGATTTCAATCTCTACTCTACCACCTTTTTTGGGAACAATATGCCTCTGTTTTCTCATTCATAAATGGGGATATTAGCACTTCCCTTGATGGCAGTGGGGAAACCAATGAGAAAATTACTAGGAAATATTTAATATTTGTTTCAAAGGGCTTCGAAACAAGTAATGTCCAATAAATCTTTATTATCATATGTGATCATTTTCATTTTAAAATCCCAAAGATCTTTTACAAGTTTTTGCTATTAATTCATTTACATTATATAACATCTTTTCTTTCTTTCCCCCAAGAACCTCTAATTATTTTACAGTCCTTGGTTACAATATTTTACAAGCAGAATACCTGTCCCCCCAGAACACTAGGCTAACAGAAGTCAAAGGAGATAAGGAGCCTTCTTTACAGGTCCATGAATTCTCTACTTTCTACTCTTCCAGAAAAGGGCATTTTCTGGCCTTGATAGTATTCCACATATCCAATATATGGACAAGTCTATAACTAAAGCAACTGTTCTTACAGGGTGTATTATTCACTACTATCTCCAGCACAAGTCAGGATGGTCTAGTGCAGAGGTTCAATAAATAAAGCTGAATGAACAAACCAATCAATAATTATAGTCGAGGCCCACGAGCAGTTTGGACAATGGCAATGTGCGATTTTCATCTTGCCTCTCATGATTTTGTACACGAGACCACAAGTATGCCAATTAATTTACCAAAACATTATGCTTCAGACATGTATACAGACAACTTCAAGTGCTGTTTAATCTTGTCATTGCCCTAGTAATTTCAGCTATAGTAGCAGTCACTTTCCTCTTACTAAGCCATGCCCTGTTTATGCACTACATTTTTCCTAATATCACTGCAAACTATGTAAGATTCTATCGAACTTATTAGTGCAAACATCCTATTGACATTAATGGGGTCCAGCGCAGTAAAAATACCATTCAGTTACAGTTGGTTTATTACACTGCCAAATGAGGGGAAAAAAGTAAGAAAGAAAACAGGCATTATTTACTATAAAAACACTAACATCATTAAATGCAAAGCAAACATAACTGAATTTTCCCATAAGTTTGGGACGTTCTTAGCTAGTCATAGTACAGATTTCAATATTTAAAGTTTTACGTATTCCACTGTGTACAACTTTGGAAACATTTAAAATTTTAAATTAATATTTAATCATGTGAACAACTAAAAATTTTGACAGCCTAGTCCTTCCACTAGGTATCAGCCTTATCCATTGTATGCAATTAGGAAATGTTGATAAAACACTTGAAATTAAGTTCTAAGCCAAGAGCCATGCAGAATTTTTTTTAATTAATTCAAGAGATGAATGCTATAATACAGAATAAGTAGCCATGTGAACATAACAGGGGAGGGGCTAGCTCTGCTCTCACGTGTGTTTCATTTTCTTTAAATTTAGTGAGTGGCATTCTGCACAGGAAAGGGGAACACTGGAATCGAAGGAAAAATAAGAAAATAAAAATAGACTATCTAAGGGTCATTATTAATAGCAAAGCACTTAAGGAAATTGATTAGGAAAAAACATCAGAAGTGATTTAGATATCTTTGTGACATAGCCCCTGCAAATACCCTACAAAATATAAAGCTCAACAGCTTAAAAAATAACTCAATAAAAACTACACTGCCTAAATCTTCCATCAAAAAAAAAAAAAAAAAATACTGCTTTACAAAAGCATGTACAGTATAGAAACCCCCTGTCATAGAAAACCACACCACAGAGCAGGGGACCCTGGACATCAGATCCCATTTCAAACAGATGCAATTTTAACATGCCAGTGGATCCCAAACTAAGATCTGGGCCAGAGCAAAAGAGTTGAGAGGTTTATAGAAATTCTGGCATTCCCATAAAACAGATCTATTGCAGGTAGGANAAAAAAAAAAAAAAAAAGTACTGCTTTACAAAAGCATGTACAGTATAGAAACCCCCTGTCATAGAAAACCACACCACAGAGCAGGGGACCCTGGACATCAGATCCCATTTCAAACAGATGCAATTTTAACATGCCAGTGGATCCCAAACTAAGATCTGGGCCAGAGCAAAAGAGTTGAGAGGTTTATAGAAATTCTGGCATTCCCATAAAACAGATCTATTGCAGGTAGGAGCAACAACTGTGTAGAATAATTTGGGGGAAAATTCAAACTTCATATTGCCAAAAACACCAGGCTGTTCCAATTTGTACATCAAATTTAAATTGCAATATAATTCTTACCAACTCATTGCTGAACAAGATATTAATTTCCCACAACTTTCAGTCAAATATAAAAGTCATATTCTTAAGAATATTTTTAAAGACCACAGGGACTAAAACTTTACTCATAATACCACTATGAGCTTAAAAAAAAAAAAAAAACTCATGTAACTTTTTTTTAACCGAAAGCATCCAATAATGTTGGATTCAAGTTTGCTCATAACAAATCAAATCTAGTAAAAGGCATATTACAGATTTGAAGTACCTATGTGTCTCTCAATTTATAAATCAGAAATTGGAAATAGGAAAGGATGCTGTAATGTGGGAGGGTCCTACATAATAAAGGTCTTTATAACTCCTGGCTCCTGAGCTATACAATCTAATATCCTCTCCGGTGGTTCTGTGATATGCCCATGCATTACAGTTCTTGTTGACAGTCTGTTGCCTTGGAAATATTTCATTATTTCAGTTTTTCCATTTGTAGACCCTTGGCCTTGTGATATGAAGGCCATCCTATTTCATATTTTCGATTATCATTTAAGCAATCTTGTGGAGCTATTTATATATAAGCAAGTGTTAGACAACGCATATCATCATTTATCACTCTGTGTTTAAGCTTACATTGTAGAAAGAAATGCCTCCAAAAAAGTCTCCACCACCACCTTTACTTTTTAAACCAAAAGCCCTGTGCTACTGGAATATGCTTTGCAAACCAGCATGAGCCTATCACATGCTTGACACTTCTGTCTAATTTTCTTGGTTTTACGTCCACATAGTGGAAAAACTCTGTGGTAGTACTATATAATTTGCAGCCTACTGGAGTTTTTTGTTTGTTTGTTTGTTTGGTTTGGTTTTTAATCAAAGGAGTTTTAATACACAAGGTTTTCACCTTGTTATTTCAGGCTCCAAAGAGACCCTTTCTACATGTATGAGTCAGAAGAATTTAAAGATAACTAAATAATAACATAAGACATTATCAAGAAAAAACTTCTTTTCCCAAAATTTACTCTGTAAACGTTATTAGGAGGAAATGACTTTTGTACTGTATTATTAAACTCAGGTCAGAGTTTCTAAACAAGAAGACAATTCAAAAGATATATATTTTTTCTCTACAAGTTATAATACTGATATATGTGAAAAACAATAGAGATAGTGTCCATAAAAGCCTTTAAGAAATCAATGATTTGGAAACCATGTTTTAAGTAAATGGCAGGAGGTCACTTAACGCATGTCCACAGAAAACCATCTTTTGTAAACATATTTCTGTTCAACCATTACAGAGAAATCACACTGCTAACCAACAAGTTCCAGGCACAAAGTCCACATAAAGGTGAAATGACTATTTAGTTGAGCAAGTAACTATGAAAAACACCCCCTCCTGAACCAACTCTCTGATTTCCCATTTCTCATTACAAAACCAAATCAAGGAACATGTGTAATGTTTACACTTAAAGTGTTAAGAGCATTTTAAACCCTAATAACAAAGTGAACCCTCGGGGCATAAAACAACTGTTTGGATAACCGGCCAAGTTTGTGGTTATTACTGTTTGAAACATTTAGTTTATAACTCCTTTCTTCCTTTCCTCTGTATAGCTCCTTCTGCCCCTACCTCCTTAGTACTCCTCCCTCTCCCTACAGGTTAAACCTTCTCAGATCCAACCTTTAAAATGACAGCATCCGAGCTGAACAAGAAGATGCTATTAAAGGGCATTAAATTAAATACAGTATATCCTCCTACAACTTCAATCAGAATTTCAGACCAAGTGTTATTTAGTTCAGCTCTCAAGTGGAGCAGAATAACAAATCGCGCACTTTGATTTACCTTCTTCGAATGCCAAATGGAGACAGGTGATAAAGAACGCGCTCATGCACAGGCTATGAAGTTTCCTCTAGAAATTAATTCTATCTTCAAGATTCCTATCTCAGAGAAATTCCCAAAATGGCACACAAATAGGCCTCTGCTGGAGAGATTACTGGGGCCATCCCAGTAAATACATTTACTACCAGGGAACAGGGGAAGAAGGAGGCAAAGAAAAGGAAAGAAGGGAGGAAATCAATTATAAACTTTTGACTTCGAAAAGTATTCATCACCATGTTAAATACGAAATAATTATTAAAAGCTTTGCACAAATGCTCTGAAAAGCAATTTTTCTACCTACAAAAGTAAAGTACTTAACATGTGAATTCGTACTTAATATGTGAATTCTCATAAAACACTTAAGACTAAATGTTCGTTTTAGCTTTATGAGTTGTCAGGTAGTTAATGCTAACCATCTTTAACATCTTTAAAAGCTGAGCTGTGTATGATTTACTCCCAGGTACATGATTTATATAGAAATTAGCTAGAGTTTAGAATGAGTCTCTTACGTATCTACTTGAAATTATTTCCTTAATCCTGACAAACGCGGTCCCTACTGAATAAAGGAAACAAGCAATAGTGCAAGTGAAGCTTTCTAAGGGAATAGCTTGTTTAAATATCTCCTTAACAACTCGATGGAAACTACAGTTTAAATGCTATGTTGTATCAAAAATAAAACTGCCCATGTCAAAACAATTAAATCTTGCTACTATGGACTTCCCTCATCTTTTCAAGTTCACTTAAGCCTGTGAGGAAAGTAAACATCGCTGGTTGGGGGCCGGGGGCGGGGGGGAATGGACACATCTAACCGCATTTGTTTTCCTCGGGAATCAATGGGTAACATTTCATACTTCCTACTGAGCATTTCCTCTTCTGAGACAGAGAGATTCACTTTGCTCAAACCAATATGTTATATGCAATTAATGTCATTAACGCTGCCAATTAATAGCAAATAGGAGTCCAAACAAAGTAGGCTGGGTGGACAGCAGGAGGGGAAAACCACGTGGGGCGGAGGGGTGCTTAGTTACTCTGAAATCTAACAATGCCACTCACGTAGGACAGTTAAGGAAATTGTGAAGACAAACTCCCTTTCCCTTTTGGCTTCGGTGTAACTAACTTCAAACAGACATGCTCGGCTGAGCTCCCTGCCTGGATATGCAGTTCTCCCCTGGAACTTTTTAAAACACAGATCCGCAAACAGTAACTAACGGGACAGAGATGTTCCAAGTGTTGGCACATTTTGGATCTCGCTGTTGGCTGGCTCACTGGGACTGAGGGTTTTCTTCTTTTTTTCCTCGGGGGTGAGGGGGTGAGGGGGGTGTGGAAGAAGAGAGTGAATAGGAGGGCAGTGGAGGAGAACAGAGGGCAAAAGCAGGAGACCCATGAGTTGACGAGGTTGGGGGCGGCAGCCCGGGCGGCGCGGAGGCGGCCGCGCGCCTCTCCGCCCGGCCCGGCCTAGCGGCTCCGCGCGGAGACCAGCCCCTCCGCGACACCGTCCGGGCCTGGCGCGAGCTCCGCGCTCCCCGCCCCCGGCCTCCTCCTCCTCCTCCTCCTCCCCTGCTCGCCAGCCTGCCCTCCCCCTCCCCAGCCTCATTCCTTCCTAGAGAGCAGCTGCCAAGGGACCTGCGGCGGCCCCGGGGATCCCCGCCCCCCCCCCCCCCCCCC
>SJYX01021502.1:108888-134398 GCA_006410675.1 Oreotragus oreotragus | reverse complement strand
GCGGGGGGCTAGGCCGGGAGGGGCGGGGAGCGGGGGAGGAAGCGCAGGGGGTTCCCAGCTTGACCGCTGTGAAAGTATTTCTGGGCATTTTCCAGCAGCTTTGCTCCAGAGCGCTCTCTCGCACGCAGACACACACCCCCCCTTCTCGCGCGCGCTCTCTCTCTCTCTCCCTCTCTCCGTGTCTCTCTCTCTCCTCTCTCTCTCTCTCGTTGGGGGACGGGGAAGCTCGGCTGCCGGCGCAACAACGCCACTCAGTTGCAGTTTCGAACACTTCCCTTCTCTGGAGTATCGCGGCCAGGAGGAAAGAAACGAGAGAGAGAGGAACTGGAAGGCCCACGGCAGCGGGCAAGGCAACCCGGCGTCCCGGGCGCGCCTTCGGGGACGAGCGGGTGGGGTGCGTGGGCGGGGAGGCCGGGAGAGCCCCTCTGGGCTGGCGGAGCGGCGGCACAGGCTACCTTGTGGCTCCGGCGCTCTCAGCAGCATTTCCAAGCCCTGAGCAATCTGCATTATTCACGCACGTATCAAGTCTGTAGACCCCGGGGTTCACAAGTGAATCCCCAGGAGTTTAAACGCAGTTAGATAAAACGCTTCTCCTGCTTGGGCACCTGGGACCAGACCGGACTTCGGGCCCTCTGGGATCCAGCCTAGCCCCGTCCTTATTTTACAGCTCAGAGAGGCCTAGAGAAAGGGCCGCTCGGTGCAGAGCCAGTGCTGGCATCTATTGCCTAGGTAGCCCTTGGTCAGAGATTTTTCTTCACGAAACCGCTCTGCCGGGTGTGGGCAGCTTTTTAGGCAGAGACTTGGATCAGTCATGTGTCACCCAGGAAAGTAGAGAGGACTCCCAAAGCATTTCTACTCTGAATAAATGAGAGCCAGACAGAAAACATCAATTCTAGGAGAGCCTTTGCATTTTACTTTAAACTTAAGAAAAAACAGACTCTCAAAGAGGTCCCATTCAGTGCTACCATTTCAGTATAGTGGGGCTGAGAGTCAGAAACTTGGAAAACCTAAGTGTTTTTCGTGGCAGACGTGTTTAATCTGCATGATGATGTTCGAGTTCTCTTTGGAGTACACTCTACAGGTAGGAGAAGATGAGAGTGATTGAAAAATGAAGTGGAGAGTGTTAAGTACAAAATATACATGGGCTGGAAGACAGAGGGAAAAGTTGCCTGCTTGGAAGTTCTGGCTTCAAGACAGTCAGCTTAGGGAGTTTCTACCAAAAGATGACAAATGAGAGAAGCTCATATTCTCCCAACAGGTGACTCTTTGCTTGAAAACCCCCTTATGCCTGTCACTTCCTCATCAAACTCTCGGAAGGAAGTTAATGCTTTTTTTTTTTTTTTTGTAAAATGATGTTACCATTTACTATATATAACAGACATATCCATGTCTTGAGGTGGAAACTAAAGTCTGCCCTTCACAGCCCCTACTACCTAACAAGTAGGTGGCCCACGTTCCCAATAAAATTCCAGAGGACAGGGGACTTGTGACTAAGACCATGCCAATAACCTTCTAGCCCTCCCCCATGACTCATCCCCCTGTCCCCAAATTAACTAAAATTAAAGGTAGTAACAGGTGTCGTCATATCTGAGTAATGAAATGGAGAGCTCCATTTTTCACAGCTAGCACCTTCTCTTCTGTCAACATGAGAGAACATAAAAAAGAGAAGGGAACACGACATCCCACAGGCTAAAGTTTAGAGTTGATTCTTTTTAAAGCTTTAATCTTTAGAACTGCAGTGGGATTCAGAAACTTGATAAAGTGGCCCCAATTCAAAGATGAACGTGGAAGCATTTCAGGGTCAGAGTGGGGGACCATGGAGGATTACCCTTGGGTGCTGCTGACTGGCAGGCAATTGGCCGTGGGAAGATCTTCATGGTGACAGACACCAACACTCAGAGAATAAACATAAAAGCTGGAAATTCATGACCACTTCTTATGCCCAGTTCATATCTTAAGGGTTATTTGAAGTTCCCCGGAGTTCCCTGAAATCATCCAAAGGCCTTCTGACATTTCTGACCCTTGACTCCCTTACTTCAGAGACCACACTATTGTGACTACTGCCTGCACTTCCTAGTTAAAGTGACCGATGTATTCTATTGTCATTTAAATGTTTTGTAAGTGACCAAAAAAAAAAAAACTATACCTGAATCATGAGAAGGAAAAATCTAATTCTTTCCTGGTCCTTTATGTTTGAAAAATTCCCAGATCTTTTGTATTAAAGGTTCTTGTAATCACTGAACTAAAACAAGACTAAAATAATTTTTTAAATCTCTTTAACATGAAATAGTCTCTTTTTGACTTATTTTTAAGACTCTCTTTTTAAAACTTCTGACATTACTCAGAGCATATAATGAAGTTCTCTACAGAATATATGCAACACAGGGCATCAACTTGGAAAACATTCAGTGTGTTATGCAAAACCTGCTCTGGTCGCTGAGCCATTGGTTAGAAGGCACAAAATATGGCAGTGATAGATTATCTTAACCTTTTCAGTTTAAACACTGTTGGTTCAAATCAAAGGTTCTCAAATCAATGAAGTTTGAAATACAAGGTAAAAATAGGAGCTCTTATTTGAATTATGCATTGTGTATATTTTAAGTTAAATGCCATTGGCAAATCTCTCAGATGTTTAATCGTGTGCAATCTGGGAAACACAAATATTTAATTTCACACTTTCATGTGTTCTTTTTTTTCTCTCCCATCTCTTATGAAACTGAATCCCACAAATGGGAAGCTTACCTTTCATACTACATTGTTAGTTTTTCTCAGGGCATTTTTGTGGATTACATTTTTGATAAAATCTTGAAACATCACAAGCTGTCCTGAAGGAAAAACTTCAGGGTTCTAGGGCTGTTCGTGGTGCTGGTGGTAATATTTTCCCCCTTTCTTTCCTAATTGAATCAAATGATGTTTCCTATTTCGATGTCACATCCATAATTTTTTTTTTTTAAATCTATAAATGTTTGAAAGAAATGCAAACAAGAAATACTTGAAAACTTCCTTCTTACCACCTAACCTAACTCTGTAAAATTTGCTTCCTAACTTGTATCTCTGAGTCTTATCATTTGCATTATAATACGTTTAAAATGAATACTTAACAGCGCCAAGGAGACTCGGATTTCTTGCTCTATTTCCCTGTAGTAACAGGTGACAAGATAACACTATTATGTAGAATTGCAAGTCTACAGCTTCTCCTGAAATCTGTTCCCATTCTGTTTGGAAACAAATGATCAATCAGCTTCAGGTGATCAACTGCCCCCCTGGCTGCCCGTCAGCTCGGGTCCGCACCCGGCAGAGGCATTGGGAAAATTCCGCTGAAGGGGACGAGGATCCCAAAACTTTGCAAAAGCACCTTGTGCTGTCTCAGACTTCGCTGTAACTCCTTGGCTACGCGGGGCTGAGACTCTGGATTTGGGGCCATGCAGAACGCACAGGGTGATTCGACTTCGCCGGTACACTGAGTGCCTTTCAGTCTGAACTGTGAATGATTGTTTTTTTCTGTCTTATCTATAGAACGAGGGGCAAGCAAAGTGAGCCCTGGCGATGTGCATGTGTGTTGTAACGCCAGAACAAGAGGCAAAGTGAGTCCCACCCCAGCACCCCGAAGCGGGGGACACTATCCCAGCCCAGGCGGGACTACTCACCGCTGCTGGTAGGAGGTGATGCCCTGGACGTTCTGCGGGGTGCCGTTGGCCGCGGCGCCGGCCCTCCCCATGCCCGCGCCGGCCGGCACCCCCGCGGCCGCCCCGCCGGCCGCCGCGGCCGTCACCTGCACGCTGAAATCCGGAAATATTCGGATCATCGCCGCGGCTTCGGCCCCCGGGCGCGGCGGCTCTGGGCTCGGGCTGGCGGGGGCTCGGGCTGGGGCTCGGGCGGCGGCAGCAGCAGCAGCGCGAGCAGCGGCGGCGGCAGCAGCGGAGCCAGGCACCAGCCTGCAATCCCATTAGTGAGCCGCGGCCACTGTGCGCGGCGGAGAGGCGCTTTGATGTGCGCGCAGCGGGCTGGGGTGGGGGGTGGGGGGTGCCGCAAGCGCGAGGAGGAGGTGCGGTGGGGGGGAGTGTGAGGGACTTGCAAACAGCAAAACGTGTCAGGGTGGGGCCTTTTTTCCCTTTTGGGGGGCGGTGGTGCTCCCCCCTCTTTCCAGGATGTTGCTCTCACTGGCTGCTCCGGCTGCGCCGCGCGAGCCCAGCTGAGGGAAGAAGGGGAGGGGGTGGCGGAGGAAGGATGCACCGGGAGGCTTGGAGAGGACTTGGCCGGTGCAAGGGAATGACGGGCTGCGAGCGGAGGGTGCCTTTCTTTCCCGCCCCCTCAACACACACAGACACACACACACACACATACACACACACACCGCTCACTTCCGACCCAAAGTGTAAGACGAGCGCGCGCTCTCCCCCTCTTTTCTCTGGAGAAATAACCACCATCCAGGCAGGCTCGCGCCTGCCGCGGCTTCCAGTAACCTGGACTCCAGCCCGCGTGTGCAGGAATGGGGGCGCAAATTCTCCCCTCCCGGACAGGACCCCTCACTCTACCGGTCTTCTGTACGCTAGGCAGCGCGAGGGTTGCCAACTGCAAGTTGGACTATTGGAGAACTTGATGCTTATCAAGGAGGGATAGTGTGCAAAGGAGGAAGGGGGGGGCGCTTTTGTGCAACGGAGAGTTTGTTCAACCCTTTATAAGAAGGGACTCTCCTCGCTCTTGGTGGGCGGGCATGTTGGTCTTGGACAAACTTGTGAGGTGGGGACTGTAGGTCCAGCTAAAGGGAGCCGGTTGTGCCCCTGGTGATCCATCTCTATACGTCCCTTTCAAACGATGAAACGAATAAATTAGCAGCCACAGCTGGGGCGAACTCTGCAAATTCCAACCACCAGGGAAACAAAAAGAGAAAACACGTGCATTTATTTTCTCGTGCCTTCCAGTTACTTCTCCACATTGTTACATCAGTGTTTCTTTAGGGGGAAAGGCGGGATGCCGTGGTTTGGGCGCGCCTTTTTAATGACAACTTGCACTCCTCGCCTGTATAATGGGTGGGGGCAGTTAGGAGTGAATGGCTACCCCCACCCCCTGCCTGGCACCCCCGCGTGGCCCCACTTCCTCCTTCTTCCTTCCGTTTCGCGAAACTGGACCGGAGTTGTCTGGCGGAGGGTGCAGCCCCTGAGCAGCGCGGGGCGTGGGCTCCCCTCCTCCGGCGCGCCCCTACCCCCGGGTCGCTTTGCGGTATTGCTGTTGGTTTCCCCCATCTCCTTCTCGCGTCTCTTCTTCGCCCCGCGCTCAAAGGCCCGGGCCTGGCAGCTAGGGGAACGACTGGCCGCCGCGCCCGCCGCGCGAACACAACTTGGGCTCGGCGGAGCGTGGTGGCCGCGGCCGCGCCGCCCGACCCTCGGCCAATAGCGCCTCGCCGGGCGAGGCACCTGCTTAACCCTTTGGGCCTGGGGCTCAGCTGGCCGCTGGGACACAGAGGGGCTGGGCCAATGGGCCAGAAGTTACCAAGGACCAGAGTGGTAGAGAATGCCCGGCCCGGTGTCCCCGCTCCAGGTCTGGGGGCCAGACGCCTGCCCTCGCCGCAGACCTGGGCTCCCCTTACATCCTCGTGACTCCGGGAAAACAGCCCAGCCGCACAAAGACCGGTCCGCGCCCGGGCAGCGCCCGGCGCAACCTCTTTGCTCCCCTAACCCGAGTCAGTTTCCGGAGGCGCCGCCCGAGCCCGGCAGCCGCAGGGAGACAGAGGGAGGGAGCCCCAGCTCTGGCTGGCCGGGCCCACGGCGCAGCTGCGTTTCCATTTTCCTCTCAAAGAAAATGCTTTGGACGGCAGATAATACCAGGAGATATGAAACTGCTTCGTCCCCCACATGTTGCACGTAAAAAGAATCGTAATGAGCATCTGTGGCGTGACGAGTTAGTTGAAGATCTAACCGAGGTCCTGTCTACCTCCTTCCTAGGAAGGGGGCCTTTTCCTAGTTTAAAGGCATTTCATTCAGAGCTATTAACAGTTACTTGTTCAGTGGCCAAACACGAAGTCACTGAACCGGCGCGGGTGGGGGCTCTATTGAGAGGGCAGGTGCACAGGGGTAGGTGGAAAGCCATCGGGGAGGGATCAGGTCACAGACGTGGAGGGCCTCTTCCCACCAGGAGCCCTGCGGCCGGGCCAGGCCTTGCGGGTGGACTCCGGCTTCCGTGCTCTCCCCACCCCACCTCTCATCCTCAGGGCTGGGTGGGAAGAGATTTCTAACACCACCCCTTGGCTCAGCGCAAGCTTTCCTATGGAAAGAAAGGGGGAGTGCGCGCTAATCATAGAGAGGTCAAGAACGTTCTAGGAGTTGAGAAAAGTTCTCCTTCTCTGACTGTATAAAGTCAAGGCCAGCAGCCCTGCAGGCCAAATGAAGTCCAGTTAAGGGCTGACCAATGAGGCTTAAAAGGAACATACATGCAGACAGTAGCTTTCTATATAATAGCATGTCTGAATTATTGGCCCATTGTGGGTGGCGCCTGTGCCTGGCATCTGACGTCTAGGTGGTTCCCAGCCAGTAGGAGCTGCTTCCATGTATGGTTTAACTCCAGTATGTAATACCATGTTCCAGGTTAGATCCGGTGGATCAGCAGGCAGCCCCTAAATGTGCTACAAGGTGCCAGAAACCGGTAAAATGCTCTTTGCTCAAAATAGACATTTTCCCTTTTAAAATATTTTCTGCATAATCAATGAGTTGCATTTATAGACCATACCATCCTTCTTTTTAAATTTATCTTTGATTCTATGAATAGAAAAGACTAGCGATTATATTTTATTGGCTACTTGTTTTATGGACTAGTTGGTCTGGAAATAGGTGGTCCTGCTTCTCTTCTTTCTTGGAGGGTAAGTTTTTCTTGCAAGCCCAAAGGGCAAACCTGTCTCCCTCAAAAGAAGATGTGAGATTTGTGGACATTTGAAACAAGATATGCTGAAGCTACTTCAATTATACTTGATACTATTAAAGTAGAGTTTAATGAGCACATTCAACTTCAAAGTTCCAAGCTTTCAATTATCCATATTTAAGAGAATTAATATGGTTCCTGCCCTCCAGAAACTTTCTTTTCTAAAATAGAAATAAACAGACTATGCAAAGAAGACTTGCACAGTATGTTACTTTAGGATGTATGTGATAAGTCTGTTTCACTGTTTTTGTCCTTACATGTAAAAATTTGGAAGTTTGGTTTGCATGCATGAGAGACAAATTCCTTATTGGATCTTCTTATCTTTATGTTCATTAAGGACCTTAAGCAAAATATGTTTATTCCCTCATTAGTAATTCAGATTTCATTACTCTACTCTTTCAGTTAAAATCTTTACATGCTGGCAGCTGTTTTGAAATATTTTGAAAGTTGCTTTGGCATTATTCCAACCCAAAGGGCTCCAGTTAACATTAAACTGTATACTTTCTTATTGTACATCCCCCTTCCCCCACCTAAAATATACATATCAGGTTATGTTGAGATGTAGAAGAGGAGTTTATGATGTTTTAACTCTGAATACATACATATGATATACACACAGCTAGCACAGTTACGTATTTACATCTTTATCCTTGTTGTCAGTGTACAACTGTACCTTTTGCTCATATGATAAAAATATCTCTTCTCTGGAAATTCATTTTCATTTACTTAGAGTTAAATGGTTTGACTTTGACTTTTCATTATTGGCTGTCAGAAGCTGCCAATGACAGGTAGGAGAGAAGAACTACAAAGCTTTATTGTATCTAATTTTTGCTTTACTCTAGTCAGGTGTTTAAGGAAAAATAAAATAGTACACAGAGACCAGAATAAGATAAAATAAATACATAAATAGAATGAAAATGTCATATATAATGAATAAGGTAGGAAATGCTTTACTCTGACATGCTGAGTGTTTTATTGCAGGGATCATACTTCAGTAGGGGTTTTTTTGTTTTTTGTTTTTCTCATTAAAAAAAAATGTGAAATGGTCTATAACAGTTTGAGACATAAGGCTTCATTGTAGGAAAAGCTATGGGCTAAAATTAAGATCCCCCCATTTCATGGGAAGGAGATTTTATCTTATGTAGAGGGGATAAACTTTTGATTTAAAAAATGTTCCATCTCTGCTCCTCAATTGAAATTGAATTCAAGCTCTTAATGCTAAATTTTCCATGCTATTAATATGTCCCCTAATCCAGTCAAAAGCAAAACTATGTCAGGGGAGAGAAAAATAATATAAACCTTACAATAATGACTTTCTTGATATTCCAGGGGAGAAACTAAGGAATTGAGAATATCTAATAAATCATTATTTATCATATTATGTATGTCCATTGATAACCTATAAGGAGAACACTGAAGATTTACATAAAATGTACAAAGTGGCATGGGAGATTGGGCCTTTCAGTATTACTACTGCCTATATCAAATACTATCTCTAACTATTATGCTTAACTAATTCTTAGAGGACTTTATAAATATTAGCTAGAAAAAGAAGTAGTTTAGTTAAAAGAGAAAAAAAAAATCCTTTAGCTGTTTTATAAATTCAGCAGCAGGCAGTTGAAGAGGAATTTTTTTTTTTTAACATGAGTGAGGAAGGGTCTCAAATCCATGTGTGTTTTTTTTTTTTAGTTAGAATATTCACACATTGTGGTAATATTATTCCAAAGCACGTGCAAATCAATAGAATCTAACTAAAGCTAAACTTAGACTTACATGCAAAATAACTAAATTATCTCAACATATTTAAGACTAATTTGTCTTTAAACAACAATCTCAAAAGCTGCTCTTATTTTTTCATGATCAAGGATTTGATTTTGGAGCTGAAATATCTCTAATTTTTAGGAGACGATTGATTTTTAAATCTACCTGGGATGATAAAGGAGTGTCAAATGCTGGCTCCAGTCTGCTGCTTCTATGACTGTCAACATAATTAGAACTTGGAAGGACCCACTAAGATGTAAGTTAGTACTTGTACTTCAAGTCCAACAGCAATATGGTACTTTCTGTTCCAGTGAAAATTATGCCTAGTGCTAATGGCAAGTTTTATTTCTATTCAGCTTGATTCTTCCAAGTAGGTATACTCAAATAGCCAATAGATTCTTTTCTTCACTTAATTTTCTCATTAATTGTAAAAATATTAATTCACTGCATGCTTGATTCAAGGAGTAACTAATTGCTTTGTTTTTTTTGTTTTTTTTTAATGAAAATGACCATACTAGATGAGTTTTTACTTGACTTTTTCATTTTCAGTAGGATGGGATATTTTATAAACCTAACCACATAACAAATCAAACAAACAATTTTATTACACTCCATGATGCTTTTGAACTGTGGTGTTGGAGAAGACTCTTGAGAGTCCCTTGGACTGCAAGGAGATCCAACCAGTCCATTCTGAAGGAGATCAACCCTGGGATTTCTTTGGAAGGAATGACGCTAAAGCTGAAACTCCAGTACTTTGGCCACCTTATGCGAAGAGTTGACTCACTGGAAAAGACTTTGATGCTGGGAGGGATTGGGAGCAGGAGGAGAAGGGGACGACTGAGGATGAGATGGCTGTATGGCATCACTAACTCGAAGGATGTGAGTCTGAGTGAACTCTGGGAGTTGGTGATGGACAGGGAGGCCTGGCGTGCTGCGATTCATGGGGTCACAAAAAGTAGGACACGACTGAGCGACTGAACTGAACTGAACTGATGCTGTGTCAACCACTCTATTTTTATTAAATTATCATGTCTTGAGGATGAGATAGTTGGATGGCATCACCAACTCAATGGACATGAGTTTGGCAAGCTCCTGGAGATGGTGAAGGACAGGGAAGCCTGGCGTGCTGCAGTCCATGAGGTTGCAAAGAGTCAAACAAGACCACAGCGACAAATGCTATGTCAACCACTCTGTTTTTATTAAACTGTTATGTCTCTTCACCGAGAGGACTGAATCTCAAACTTGAGCATACATCAGAATTGCAAGAAGGGCTTATTAAAGCACAAAATTCTGGGCCTTACCTTTACAAGCTCATATTCAGTAGGATTTGGGGTGGGGCTATTATTATTAATAATAATTTGCACTTCTAACAAATTCCTAGGTGATACAATTGGTCCCCACATCATATTTTAGCACCAGTGGCCTGGCCTGCAGTGTTTAAGATAGAGGTAAGCTGGGAGGTCTAGCTTCAGATCCCAACTTTGCTGCTGCTGCTGCTGTGTCACTTCAGTCGTGTCCAACTCTTTGTGACCCCATAGGCAGCAGCCCACCAGGCTCCCCCGTCCCTGGGATTCTCTAGGCAAGAATACTGGAGTGGGTTGCCATTTCCTTCTCCAATGCATGAAAGAGAAAAGTGAAAGTGAAGTTGTTCAGTCTGTCCGACTGTTAGCGATCCCATGGACTGCAGCCCACCAGGCTACTCCGTCCATTGGATTTTCCAGGCAAGAGTACTGGGGTGGGGTGCCATTGCCTTCCCCGCCCAACTTTGCTACACACTNAAGTGAAAGTGAAGTTGTTCAGTCTGTCCGACTGTTAGCGATCCCATGGACTGCAGCCCACCAGGCTACTCCGTCCATTGGATTTTCCAGGCAAGAGTACTGGGGTGGGGTGCCATTGCCTTCCCCGCCCAACTTTGCTACACACTATGAAACAGTGAAGGTCAAGTTCTTTAAGCTCTCTTAGATTCTACTACTTAACCTGGTGTTAATTCAGGGCAGCAAAAATGGATTTGCCTTGCATGGTGGGGTTTCAGGGACCGTTCCCTCCTTCAGGGGGTTAAGAGTTTATTAGCAGAAGTAAATATATAAAGAAATAAATATATAAACAAATAAAGTCTCCTAAGGGCAACAACAGATTCACATAAAATGTACAAAAGTGGCATGGGAGATTGGGCCTTGAACCAGATGAGCCGAGAAAGAAAATGCAGTCAGGAGCTGGGGGTAAAAATCATGCACTTCAGGGGACTTCCCTGATGGTCCAGTGGCTAAGACTCCATGCTCCCAAGGTAGGAGGCTTGGGTTTGATCTTTAGGCAGGGGACTAGATCCTACATGCCACAACTGGGAATCTGCATACTGGAACTAAAGATTCCACATACCGCACCTAAGACCTGGTGCAGCCAAATTTAAAAAAAAAAAAAAAAAATCTTGCACTCTGGGTTTGATTACAGTTCTACCATTTGCAAGCTGGGTGACTTCAAGCAATTTCTTTATTTTCACCAAGCCTCTGTTCCTTTCTTTCTAATATATGTAGTTCTCAAGGGATTGTGGTAAGGTTTAAATGATATAAAGTGCATGAAGCACTTAGTACAGTTCATTTCTCCATGAAAGGTAGTCATCACCATGGGGACAGTCTCTTAAGATCTCTCCCAAGTTCTCTTCTTTGGAGATGAGAAAGGTCTTGAAAGTACCCACGTAAGTATTGAAATACTTCCATGCTCTGTTTATGAATGTTGATAAGTCTATTTATTTTAAATTCTACAAGACACTTGCAATTCTAAGTGACTAACTTTGTTGATCAAAGTCAAGAAAGACACCAGATAGAAATACTGCAAGCATTTCTGAAAGTCCAGTGCACTTTTCCAAGAGTCCTAAAATTTAGCATTACACAAAGGGTAGATAACCTCTGACGTTGCTGCTGCTGCTGCTGCTGCTGCTGCTAAGTCGCTTCAGTCATGTCCGACTCTCTGCAACCCCATAGATGGCAGCCCACCAGGCTCCCCCATCCCTGGGATTCTCCAGGCAAGAATACTGGAGTGGGTCGCCATTTCCTTCTCCAATGTGTGAAAGTGAAAAGGGAAAGTGAAGTCTCTCAGTCATGTCCAACTCTTCAGGACCCCATGGACTGCAGCCTTCCAGGCTCCTCTGTCCATGGGATTTTCTAGCCCAGAGTACTGGAGTGGGTTGCCATTGCCTTCTCCAACCTCTGACGTTAATCATATGCAAAATGTATAGGACCTAGAGGTTATCATAGTAAGTGAAGTAAGCCAAACAAAGAGAAATGCCATATGATATAATTTATATGTGGAATCTAAAAGACATGATATGAATGAACTTATTTATAAAACAGAAACAGACTCACAGAAAACAACTTACAGTTACCAAAGGGGAAAGGTGTTGGGAGAGGGATAAATTAGGAGTTGGGATTAACATATATACACTGCTATATATAAAACAGATCAACAATAAGATCCATCGTATAGCACAAGAAACTATACTCAATACTATGTAATAACTTATATAAGAAAAGAATCTGCAAAGGAATAGATATATGTATATGTATATGTATAACTGAATTACCTTGCCATATACCTGAAACTACCATAACATTGTAAATCAACTATTCTTCAGTATAAAATAAAATAAGTTTTAAAGAAAACTGAAAAAAAGTATGCAGTGCAGTATCCTATCCATCATTCTTGTTATAAGAAATATATCTGGTTGGTATGGTTCTCAACAACAACAATTGTTATCAACTTTCATATTAGAAACAATTTTGATTAAAGAAAATTAAAGATTCTTTAAAAGATATGTTTAGATATAAAATAGTGGATTACAGACTCACTATTGTATTGGTTATTATTGGAAACAAATATGTGGGCTTTATATAATCTTTCACCAGAGTGTTCCTTGGAATGATGATTCACAAACATTTTTGTCTCAAGTCTCCTTTAACTCTTAAACATTTGGAGGCCACTCAAAGAGCTTTGGGTTATGTATATCACATCTATCAATATTTAATGTAGTCAAAATTAACACATATATGCAAATTTTTCTTATTAGTTCATTTTAAAAATAATACTCATTACATGTTAACATAACACTTTTCATTGTAAAAATTAACTATTGTTTCCAAACAAAGAAAAAAAGAAGAGTGATGTTGTTTATATTTGTTTTGTTTTAACATCTAGTTTAATAGAGGACAACCAGATCCCCATATTTTTTCTGCATTTAGTCTGTTACAATAAGTTGTTTTGGTAAAGAAAATCTAGCTTCATATAGATATGTAGTTAGAAAAGAGGTAAGTCAAATTTTAGGAACCTTAACATATAATTGTGAATATCTTCTCTACTGTTATTATACCAAGACTCAACAAGTAATAATTTCTTAAAAGTTAGCTGAAGTCACATTAAGAAATGTTTCACATTCTAATCATTGAAATTCACTGACCTGTAGAATTTTTGTTCATGCATGGCTTTGTATCATATGCAGTGATAATTTTTAAAACATTAACATAGATCTTCCAAAGGTTAACAGATTTCATTATACAATATCAATAAAAATCACATGTGCTAGTATCTCTACTATTCTGATTTGAATTAGTACATACAGCCTTTACTTATTGGGAAGCTGTCAAGCTCACAATGACAGATACAAGTTTCCTAAAATTCTAATTTTCACTTGGAATCTCAAGTACTATCATTGGTAGCCAAATACTGAAAGTTGTATCTTCAAAGGACAGGCACATTTTATTCATTTTTAAGAAAATGTCCATCAGATACTCATATATATCTAAATAGCTATAGTTTGTCAGTTGTTCTTTCAAATAGTGTTTCATTTTTTAAAAAAAAGTGGCTAGTTCAGCTTGCAGCAAAAACAACAGTACAAGAATATTTTGAGATACTTATAGATATGCACCAAAAGGGCTTTATAAACACCTCCCATTTCATCACAAAGGATATTTAAAGATACATGTTCAAGGGTCCAGATTTAATAAAGTTAATAATTCTTTCTGCTTCATCAAGGATGTTCTCGAATGAACCTGGCAGCTGTTCACCGTGAATGTGTGGCAGGGGAGAATAGTGACTCCCAATGCAGTCTGGTGCTACTCCCTTGATTCACATTGATGCCCAAGCAGTTTTACTCACCTTTGCTTCTGTACCATCAGCATCCACAGTGAAAATATCCACAACGAAAAAGACAACTATTTATTATGTTGTTAGCATTATTATAGTCTATTCAAATAGTTTTGACTTCATGGACACCCTGAAAAGGTCCTCAGCCCACACTTTGAGAACTGCTGTCTTCAGTTATTATTATGACCAATAAGGAAAGGTTTAACCTTTCTTTTTGCTGTGTTTTTTTAAAAGAGTGAAAACACACTTTGCAATTATGTGTTGCTTCACTATCAAATCATGAGTGTATTATTAAGAATGTACTTACAATTTTGACTTCATCTGGAACTCATAAATATATGTTTTGCTTTCTTATGTTGTCACAAAGGAAGTAGGTATTCCAGTACTTAATGTTGAAGATCTGGGGCCAGGAACTTCATTTTCCCTCTATTCTTCAGAAAAAAGATGGGAATACATAAATCAGACTGACACTTCAGAAAGATACAAAGATGAAACTCAGAGCTAGATTAAGTTCCATAGCAGAAAGAGGTTTTCCACTGTTCAGAACCTGAAGAGGGCCACCTCTGAAGGTGCTGAGCCTCCCACACTTGGGACATGTCTTGGCAGAACAAAGTGACCACCTTCTAGAAACTTAGGTAAAGAACTGGAATCAATGCCCTTTAAGTTCATATACTATGTAGACATAATATTTAACCGCATTATCTCTATACCATAAGCAAAACACCATAACACCATTTTTAAAGTGTTATACAATCTTTCTAACACAGCTTCACAGAACTACAAATATTTTCTATATCATTCATCATTATTCTCAGGCTGGAGGATTTTAAAATCTTGTTCAAAATGGAAAAACAAGCTGAGTTATTCGTGCAAAGCATCTCCAGTTTCTCAAAATCCACAATGCACAAGAAAAAGGGAAAGATCTGTAATTTAAGTATTTACACTAATTAATTTTAAGTACCCTGGACAGCTGCTCAAGACACAGCCCAAAAGGAGGAGAGTAACAGTCTTTTGAAGTTAAATCACTACTTGTTATTAGTATTCATAATCCAAGGCATATCTCAAAGAGATGATAAACTCCTGAAGAATTAATCATTTATTATGGAATTTAAAATAATCTTGTTCAAGAATTATATCCTAACTCTGAGATACATATTTGATGGAAGCTGTAGAAGAAGTAGCTTCTTAGCTGACTTATTTACAGAGACAGCTTTTCAGTGTTTTTGTCTCAGAGGAATCAAGAAAGGATGTGTATCAGAGAAATGTTATCTGTGTATCTTTGCATGAAGGTAAGATACCAACATAACTCTTTTCTAACTTTACTGATTTTGACTGAGAAATGATCCCTCTTAAAAAGTGATTTGTGTGGTTGCCATGAAAGGAAACTATAAACTTGAGGAAGATTCATTGAGAATTGTAAGTTATTTATATATGGAGGGGGGGTGGGAATAGCAAACCCAACTGTTCAAATTTCAAAGTTCTGCCAATCTTATTTTGTTTCATTTTGGGAATGATATGGAGCATTTCCACTTGGAAACTGCTTTGATGCTGAAGATCTCAGTTTATTATGATTTTATTTTTAACTTTTTATAAAAAAGAAATATTGAACATTTCAGAAGGAAAATATACTATATATGAAATCACTTTAGTTTTGCGTACCAAAAACCCAAGTTAATAATTGCTGGTGTAAGATGGTTTATTTCTCTCTCATGTAAATGTTTGGGATTTTTGGGAATGATATGGAGCATTTCCACTTGGAAACTGCTTTGATGCTGAAGATCTCAGTTTATTATGATTTTATTTTTAACTTTTTATAAAAAAGAAATATTGAACATTTCAGAAGGAAAATATACTATATATGAAATCACTTTAGTTTTGCGTACCAAAAACCCAAGTTAATAATTGCTGGTGTAAGATGGTTTATTTCTCTCTCATGTAAATGTTTGGGATTTACTAGTAAAACGTGATTACATTTCTTTTTTAAAAAAAAGAAAGATGACGACAAAATTTTTTGAATTGTAGTGTAATGAGGAATCTTGAACGGTGAGGTATACTTTAAAATCGATTGATAACATAGAATTAAACCCAGGCAAATGTTCAGATATTATTTATTCCATAGTAATGTGGTCAACTATTGTTCTTTTGGCCCATATTCAGAATATGAAGGAGAAGTATCAAGGATCAAGGTTGTTTATAGTGAGAACATGGACTCTAGAAAATCTCAACCACCCCTCTCATTGACAGAATGGTTGCCGGTATTCAGCAGTTGGAGAATGAGACATCTTTCTGTTGGTCATCTCAGATGTCTTAACATTTACAACCTGGTTCTGGACAGAGACAAGATATATCTATAAAATGACTTGTTCCCTCCAGTTGTTTTCTGCCAAAGATTTTCTTACCTTCAACTTGAGCTCACTTTAAACCTTTAACTCCAGGTTTCATTCAAGCACATTTCAGTATTACACACTTTGTTGTTACCATTTGAAAGTTATAGAGAAACTCGGATATTTTAGTAATAGTTTAGAAAACTCCATGTTCTACATTGTATGTTAGGGGTCCGGAGAGGGAAAACTTGAAACTCAGTGCCTGGATTTTAACCTGGCCAGGGACTTCAGGCCAATTACTCAGCCTCTCAGGGAAGAGTTGCTTTCATTCATTTCCTTTTAATGATGCGTGAATTTGTTTCAACAAATAGTCCTTGAACACCTATTATATGCCAAGTATTCTTTTAAACAGCAGGGCTACAGAAGGACTTAAAGCTGCTGCTCATGTGGAGGTTTCACTATAGGTAAGAGGAGATAGTAATGAACTAACATTGGTAAAGTCAGAAAAGACAACTTACAAGGATGTTATAAGGATCAAATAAAGTAAGCAATATAAAGTGTTTAGCCTTAGTGCCTGACATGCAAACATACTTGTAGATGGGAGCTATTATTGAAGGTGTTACATGGATTTGGAATGGTATGAATCAAAAAATTTGGGTTTCATTAATAGTCTAAAATAACATTCCTAATCTACATGGAAGGAGTTATTCCTATTTTGAAAATAAAAAAGTCTCTGTAATATATAATGGAATTTTTAAAAATTATTGTTTTTAGTTGCTAAGTCGTGTCCAACTCTTTGCGACATTTTGAGCTGTAGCCCGCCAGGCTCCTCTGTCCATGGCATTTTTCAGGCAAGAATATTGGAGTAGGTTGCCATTTCCTACTCCAGGGGATCGTCCCGACCCAGGGACAGAACCTGAGTCTCCTGCATTGCAGGCAGATTCATCACCCCCGAGATATCATGGAAGCCCCTAGTGGAAAATTATCTCACATTAAAATAATTTTTACCTCTCCTCTCTTATTTCTCTGATTTTTCACAGTAGAATATATGTATTTGAAAGTACCCACAAAGAATTAGTGGTGCTAAAATGGGTAAATACATGAAAATAAAAAATGAATATTTCCTGGTCATCTGCTAGTAGTCAGGCACTATGTTAGGCATTTTACACACACTCTCTGATGACACTCAAAAAAGTACGTATTATTATCCCCATGTTTACAGATGGAAAAACTTCATTAATTGCAACAGACTCTAATAAACACTTGGAACAACTACAGAAAAATTAAAAATGAAGACAACTAAAATGACTTCTATTTTTTAGTTGCCAGTTATTGTTTTATAAGTATATATTATTGTCTCTATATATTTTCCCTGTAAGAAGCAAAGGAATGAAATACCACCAATCAGACTGAGAAGATAACTGACAGTGTTTATATTTTAATAATTAATTGTCCTAAAATAAATCAGGATTTTTTTTTTTTTTACTTTCCCTTCTAAGTTCATTCAAGTAATGATGTAAAATAGTCATAACTCTCTAGTTCAACTAGGAATGCTCATAGAACTGTTAGGGATTTTTTTTCCTATTAGGTAATGATAGAAATGGTATAGATCAGTGCTCCTAATATATGGTCCCAAGACCAGCATTGTCATTGTGGGAACTTATTAGAAATGCAAATATTTGATTCTCACCTAATACATGAAAAATTCTGAGAGTAAAGCTTACACTCACTAGGTGATTGTGATGTATCCAAAAGTTTGAGGATAATTATTGGTAACCATATTATAGATCATTATAAAACTATTTTTTTTTCTGAAGCAAAGTCTCTCTCCTTAGCAGAACAAATTTATGTCACCTGTTTCTTTATGTGAAAATAGAAAACGAAACACTCCTTTAAAGACTCAGCATTTCCAAATGTTTCCCAGGATCACCATTTAGGGAGCTGTGAAGATAGTAAAACTTGAGCAAATATTTCAAGGCAACCAAAGTCTAATTTCCTTTCTAAGTTCTACTGCTTGTAAAGGAGTGGGGAATATATTGCAAAGACTCAAGATCTGAAAGTTCAGAAGAGAAAACCAAAAGAAAGAGTGAACACAGGGCCCTCCCAAATATGCTTTAGAGGCTTTCTATCCTACCTGGAGGGCTGGCAGGACCAGGCCTTGTTTAATATGTAGGAGGTCAGAGACTGGGATTGGTTTGTTAAAGCTGTCACTGAGATTAGAGCTTCCCGAAGCTCCTGTCCGAACATCAAGTCAATTTCTTGCTAAACTCTCTCTCATTTTAAATGGGAAAAAGATTAGACTGTTGAGTGCTTGGGGAAAAATATAAAACCAGCTGGTAGGCAAGCTTTCCTTTTTAAAAGAAAAATTCTCTCAGCCTTCTGAACTCAAAGATAGCTTAATAAAAGTTTTGGAAAAGACTGAAACTAGTGGGGGTAAAAATAAGAGGGTGAGAAAAAAGGAAACCAGACACTTCTTAAAATTAATTTTCCTTATCAGTGAAATAAAACATCTTCAAAGTTCTTACAGAGGTACTGCTGAGGTAGAAAAGGGAAACACATAATGCAAAATAATGTTTAGAGATTTTAACTCCAGAAGAGTATGGGAAACGCATGACCTAAGGATAGAAAAACCATGCTTAGCATTCAAAGTATTAATATTTCTCACATGTGTACACAACCTCCTGAGGCACAGATGTCCTCCTCTATCTAATCAAAAACTCCTTTGACAGGGACCCATTGCACGATATAACTGGAATGGAGCAAGGAACTCAAAGTAATTCTCATTCAAATGTAAAATGTAATGAAGAAAGGCCTCTTGAAGTTTCCATCATCACCCCAGTCTGATGACCTCAAAGCTCTGGCTTGCACTATAGTTTTGAGAAATGAAGCCAAAGTACTAGTGATTGTAGCAAGATTTCTGGTGTAACTGGACCCTGGTGAAGTTTCCATGAATTAAACTGAAGTAAAGTTCAAGTGCTCCTGAAGCAGGTGGGCAATGTAGCTGCTGCTGCTGCTGCTGCTGCTAAGTCGCTTCAGTCGTGTCCAACTCTGTGCGACCCCATAGAGAGCAGCCCACCAGGCTCCCCTGTCCCTGGGATTCTCCAGGCAAGAACACTGGAGTGGGTTGCTATTTCCTTCTCCAAAGCATGAAAGTGAAAAGTGAAAGTGAAGTCGCTCAGTCGTGTCCGACTCTTCGGGACCCCATGGACTGCAGCCTACCAGACTCCTCCGATCATGGAATTTTCCAGGCAAAAGTACTGGAGTGGGGTGCCATTGCCCTCTGCAGGGCAATGTAGACTTTAGACCTAATCAGAATCAAGTTATTTAGTTGTGATGACCAAGAATTAAATGCAAAGATGCAGACAGGAGTGCAAGAGGCTTTAGGTTGTGTATGGAGTGGGGATGGGTAATACTATCCAGGGAAGATAAAGAGAGGGGAAGCAGGATTTGGCTAAGTCGTCAGACCAGGATATACACCTGAGATTTGTGAAGAGAAAGTGGAAAAAGAATTGTGCAGAGAGAGTCTCAGACTGAAACCCTGAAGAGTCAGGTCCTGTGTCAGAAGAATTCCACCGTGGGCAGAAGTGGTCAGGCTCTGGCAGCCCCAGTTGTGTTCAATCCCTGTTTGAGGACCACTAGGGAGGAGTGTGGGCTTCCCAGGTGGCACAGTGGTAAAGAATCTGCCTGCAATGCAGGAGACCCAGGTTCTATCCCTGGGTCAGGAAGATCCCCTGGAGGAGGGCATGGCAACCCACTCCAGTATTTCTGCCTGGAAAACTCCATGGACAGAGGAGCCTGGTGGGTTGCTGTCCACGGGGCTGCAAAGAGTTGGACATGACTGAGCGTATACCTCTACCACCACCAGGGAGGTGTGTGGTCTTGGCTCAAGAGTTGTGACATCCTGTGAAAGCACTGCCCCTAGAGGCTGTCAGCCATGTCACAACTGAATGCAAGTTCTTTCATGAAGGAAGATCCAAGTGGCACACTTTTACAGTATCTGCAGGCCACCCCTGTGACATACAGACCCATGTCTCCATTCAGGAGGAGCCCTCCAGGACTCTGGTGGGTCTCTCTTACAGATAGCTTGGACTACTTTCGGAACCTTGGGGGCCTGCACTGAGATTCTCCAGCGAGGGTATTCCATAAATTCACTGTATCTTTTTCTGCCACTGACACCTTCAAAATCATAGAATATGCTTGATCATCTGGTCCAAGCAGCAAGGCTGCTTGTTCATGCAGTCTGGTCCTGCCATAGAGCCCTGCCCCTGGCATGTGGGCTGAAGCAGTATTCCTAAGTGTGGGATGTGCTGCTTTCAGAACCCAAAGAAACGTTAACAGGCATTGTGCTTCTTTCTTTGTTGTAAGATTCACAAGATGCAGCAATTTGGTTTTCTGTTTGTTTTTTAATAATTTGGATGGGCTATCCCAGCATGTCTATGATCCTATGGTTGCTAAGTTCCCAAAATTCTACTGCTGTGTGTTCATGTGTGCTAAGTCCCTTCAGACTCTTTGTGACCCTATAGACTGTAGCCCACCAGGCTCCTCTGTCTATGGGATTCCCTAGGCAAGAATAGTGGAGTGGCTTGCCATTTTCTCCTCCAGGGGATCTTCCCGACCCAGGGATGGAACCTACATTGTTTATATCTCCCACACCACGAGCACTACCTGGGAAGCCCTCTACTGATATGACAGGCCCCCCAATCCCCATATGGTTTATTTCCTGTTCTCTGGGGGGCATGTATCTTAACAAGCCTTTCAGTATGCTAGCCACTTCTTACTCAACATGCCTGATTCACATAATATCATCAATGCAATGAACAGTTGTGATATTCTGAAGGATATAGAATGGTCCAGATCTCTTAGGACTACAATATGACAGTTTACATAGCCCTGCGGCAAAACTGTGATTATATGCTGTTATCTATACCGTGTGGACCAAAGAGAACTATTTCTGTTCACTCTTCTTGATTAGGAGAGAAAGTAACAAGCACACTTGCCAAATCAAAGGCTACATATCATGTAATGAGGTCCTTGCCAAGGTGAAATTCTATGTTCCAAAGAGAATCTCCCTAAGTCAATAAAGTCTCCTTCATCCAGTATTATGTTCTGGCCCACTTTCTCAAGCATCCTCAAAATCTAATCCCAGGGGTACTTCCCTAGCTTCTGCTGGAATATGCTGGCTAAGTTAGGGTATGATTAATTTCTCTGTTCTCAAGCTCAGTACAGCTCTAGCTGGGTTCCACTGAGACTTGATTCTACTTACCAACATGGCAGCCAGAAGTGGTGGAGGCAGATATTGTGGAGAAGCCCCTAGCTGCCGTCCTAGGAAGAAGCCTCTGCAGTATCTTCCCACCTAGAAATGAGCTGCCCACCTACACAGGCTCAGAAGGTTCAGAGGAATCTGGGGAATCAAAATCTATAGGGTTGCCTACTCTAATGTCTCCCTTATCCCATATGTCAAACTTCCTGATTTCCCCCCTGAAAGCCCTGGTTATTAGGTCTGACTCTGGTGAGCTTTCAATCATTTGAAGTTCAGTGATTCTAAGTCTGAGGTTTGTTATTGGCTTTTCCTGCCTTCCCCCTGTGGAGGATCAAGACTGCTTTTGAAGCTGTTAAAGAGGTCCCCAGGACTTCTCACCTAATTTTTGGTTTGTTGATGACCATTAGCTTTTCATTATTCTTCTCTAGTGTTTTGATTCAATCTAATAACAGCAGCCACATGTATTAGCCTTACACGCATTATTCCCCACCCATCTCCCGCACAGCACTTTTCAAAATCTTGAGTCACACTTGCAATCAGGGTGTCCACCTGCACAACAGCAATGTCCTAGGTCATTACCTGTGAAGGTTTTAGCAATGGGATCACCACCTTTTGATGGGGGACTATGTGTGCTCTGCTTACCACCAAGATGGGGGTCCTCATTGCCATAGGAGCTGAATAATCTGGGCCCAAAGCCTATCTCTTCATCTGTTTGGGTCCCCAAGAAGACATATGCTGAGGCTGAGTTAGAAATGTATAAGGTCTGCTGGGAGAAGTATTCCCTGTGAAAGGTAAAGGGGAAGGAAGCAAGATGAGACACGGAAAACTTTTAGAAAAGCTGGAGATCTGTAAGTGTGAAAGGCAAGTGGGAGGAAGCAAACTGGGAGAACCTCAGACCACCAGACAGACCTAACAAAGCCTTGGCCAACCCAGGTGAAAGCTCCAAATAAAAATCACCCATAGAGGAGTATATCATCGGGCAGAAATGGCCAGGCTGCAGAACTTTGCCATGTTCGGTCATCACAAAGTGTCAGCCAGGAACAGTCTGGCCTGGGCTCAGATGCTGTGGTGGACCCTCCAGCCACTGCCACTGGAGGCTGGCTGTCAGCTCATTGCACCCTGAGTGTCCCACTTCCATAGCTGACACAGCTATTTTATTAACGAACACACCAGGGGCTTCCCTGGTGGCTTAGACAGTAAAGAATCTGCCTGCAATGTGAGAGACCTGGGTTCAATTCCTGGGTCAGGAAGATCCCATGGAGAAGGGAATGGCTACCCACTCCAGTATTCCTGCCTGGAGAATTCAATAGACAGAGGCTACAGTTCATGGGGTCACAAAGAGTTGGACACGAATGAGTGACTAACAACTTTTCTCATTTCAAAGAACAGTGGTAGGTTTGACAGGAAATTCAGAGTGAATAAATATGGTTCTTGCCATCTGAGGGGCTGGCGGTACAGAAAAGGGGAAATCCATGCACATCACAAAGAAGTAAGCCAAGTTGCAAGGCTGCCAGGTAAGGACACACTACTCTTGTCTGTTCCGTGTCCTTTTTCCTTGTTATGCAAACCTTACCAGCTCTTTCTGTTGATGTGGAAATGCCCCACCACCCCCGGCTGCATCCACCCCCATCACCTTCAAGAGAGGGTGTGACTCAGACTTGGCCACCTAGGATCTTTGCTGGAAACATGCTTTTTCCCCAGTGGTGTTGCTTGCTCTAAAGACGAGGCTGAGTTTACAGTTGCCAGGGAAAACCTCATGAAGAGAGCCTGCCTAAGAGGGGAGCCGAGGGGCAAAGGGAGGCGGAGCGGAGAAAAGAGAGCTTGAGAAGCTGCATCTTGATGACGCATTTGGAGCTCTTGGATCCCTCCAGACTTTGAGACCTACATCCCCTCCTAGGCTTTTCCGTTTTATGAGCCCATAAAGTATTTCTTTGGTTTGGGGCTATTTGAGATGGGTCGAGTCACTGTCAACTAGAAAAGTTTTAATACAAAAATGGTAAAGAAAGGAGAGAACTGTGATGTGTTTTAAGGCATAATCCTCTTTAATATGGGCCTAAGAAGGGTCATTTAATGTTCGAATTAGAAACGACCTCACGCCAAGTCCAGTTCCAATCCAACACCTTGAAAAGAGAGTCAGCAAAATTGGAATGACTCATCTAAGGTCATGGAACCACTTGGTGGCAAATCACGGGTTGACTCTAAGGCTTCCATTTCTAGGCCACAATTATTTTCACTGTGACACCATATGTCCTTTGAGAAAAAGGAGATTATTCAGTGTAATTCATAGAACTCACAGAAAGAGAAGAGAACTAATTTATAAACAATAACAGCTAGTGCTAATTTAGTATTTAATGCCAGTAATCCTGGATAATGTGGCTATTGAAGAGCGGTTAGTAACGTGGGCTTCATACTGTAATTTAGCATTACTTAAGTGAGAACAATATAAAAGAATGCACTTTTGAGCAAAGTGTCAGAAATGTCTAATCCTTATTAATTTGTCCTTTTGTGACTTGCCTGAAAATGTGCCTTTTCTTTGTCCAGCACATTTCTCTTTCTTTAAAAACTTGTTTTGAACTTGTTAAAAATCTGGAATGTTGTGAGAGGAGAAACCATCTCGGAAAATTCAAATGAAATTTTTTCAGTGCATTGTTATTTACCTAATTATTGTAAAGATGTTCAGGGAGACCCTTCTGTCTTGGTGGTCCCCCTATCTCTTTGTGATAATATATTCTCACAGCAGCATTTAAAAAAAATCAGCGTTCTTAAGTTTTAAAGGTTACATTTGAAGCTGAATTTTTGAGGGATGAGTGTGTCCACATAAAATACCTTAAGGAAAAGGTGAAGCATTTCTACATTTTTGAGTAATTGATTCTTTTATAATCTTTCGTTTTCTAGGTAAGGGCTTATAAACAATCTGGGGCTTTCTATTTTAGAGATTTATTTGTAGGTTATTTGTTTTACCTAGTGTTACAGTATTTTAATTTTAAAATGTGTTTGGATTTCTTTCATATGTCAGTTTTTTTTTTAATATTTTCCAAATTTCTCTAAAAGCAACATTATGCTCAGTCCAGGCTCACCATCACATAATCAGCTTAGTAGATCAGATTTACACACCGTCAACTGGAAACAGAAGAACAGACTACATCTGAAGAGGGCACTGAAGAAAGTGCACTCTGTTACATACACTCCACCTGGCAGCTCTCTAGGCTCTTATCTTTTTAAATAGATTTGATTTTAGAAACTTTATCTATACTATTCAATTTAAAGCCTCAAGAAGTCCCATGCAAATCTTCAGGTTCACAACTGCAAGTAGAGACCCTTTCAGTGTGCACATCCTTGCAAACCCTAGTTAACAAAATATTGATGATGAGGAAAGCAAAGGAATGAAACTCGCATATTAATGACAAAGGAGGAGAGTTGTATCTTGGTATTTTGCAACAAAGGAAAGTCTGATTTTTTGTCTCCTCAGATTCAATCACTTCATTTGTACACTCAAGTAATATTCGCTGAGCACCCAGGTTCATTTAGCACTGGAGATGTGGAGATATATGAGCCCAACCCTGGGGCTTGGGGAGCTTCACTGTTTACAATAGCTAGGACATGGAGCAACCTAGATGTCCATCAGCAGATGAATGGGTAAGAAAGCTGTGGTACATATACACAGTGGAATATTACTCAGCTATTAAAAAGAATGTATTTGAATCTGTTCTAATGAGGTGGATGAAACTGGAACCTATTATACAGAGTGAAGTAAGTCAGAAAGAAAAACACCAATACAGTATATTAAGGCATATATGTTCAAGCTGGTTTTAGAAAAGGCAGAGGAACCAGAGATCAAATTGCCAACATCTGCTGGATCATGGAAAAAGCTAGAGAGTTCCAGAAAAAAACATCTATTTCTGCTTTATTGACTATGCCAAAGCTTTTGACTGTGTAGATCACAGTAAACTGTGGAAAATTCTGAAAGAGATGGGAATACCAGACAACCTGATCTGCCTCTTGAGAAATCTGTATGCAGGTCAGGAAGCAGCAGTTAGAACTGGACATGGAACAACAGACTGGTTCCAAAAGGGAAAAGGAGTACATCAAGGCTGTATATTGTCACCCTGCTTATTTAACT
>SJYX01021502.1:0-107843 GCA_006410675.1 Oreotragus oreotragus | reverse complement strand
CCGAAGAATCGATGCTTTTGAACTGTGGTGTTGGAGAAGACTCTTGAGAGTCCCTTGGACTGCAAGGAGATCCAACCAGTCCATTCTGAAGGAGATCAACCCTGGGATTTCTTTGGAAGGAATGATGCTAAAGCTGAAACTCCAGTACTTTGGCCACCTCATGCAAAGAGTTGACTCATTGGAAAAGACTCTGATGCTGGGAGGGATTGGGGGCAGGAGGAGAAGGGGACGACAGAGAGGATGAGATGGCTGTATGGCATCACTGACTCAGTGGACGTGAGTTTGAGTGAACTCCGGGAGTTGGTGATGGACAGGGAGGCCTGGCGTGCTGCGATTCATGGGGTCGCAAAGAGTCAGACACGACTGAGTGACTGAACTGAACTGACTGATGGAATGAGAGACAGCAGAGACACAGATGTAAAGAACAGATTTTGGATTCTGTGGAAGAAGGCGAGGGTGGGATGATTTGAGAGAATAGCACTGAAACATGTATATTATCATATGTGAAACAGATCACCAGTCCAGGTTTGATGCACAAGACAGGGTGCTCAGGGCTGGTGCACTGGGATGACGCTGAGGGATGGCAGGGGGAGGGAGGTGGGAGGGGGGCCCAGGATGGGGGACACATGTACACCCGTGGCTGATTCATGTCAATGTCTGGCAAAAACTGCCACAATATTGTAAAGGAATTAGCCTCCAATTAAAATAAATTAATTGATTTTTTAAAAAGCAGGGAAGATAGAGGCATAAACAAAAGACTGGGGGCCATGTGAGAAGTGCTGTATAGAACTGTGTGAGGACTGAGGGGAAAGCAGGGTGAGAAGGTGAAGGTGGTCTGAGCAAATAAAAGGTAAGATGTAAAGCTTAGTAGATGAGGAAAGCAGTAGGAATTTAACGGGAGTGGAAAGAAAGGGCATCCTGGGTCAGCATTTCCTAGGAGGTGAAGGCGAGCATGTATGTTTCATGCAGGGAATGGAATGTGGTTCCAGAGCAGACAGTGTGCAGTGGGACATGGAGGTGAAGCAACAAAGCAAAATGAGCAACAAGAAATCACACTCACGTGTGCCAATGCCAGAGATTCGGGTTTGATCCCTGGGTCAGGAAGATCCCCTGGAGAAGGAAACGGCAACCCACTCCAATATTCTTGCTTGGGAAATCCCATGGACAGAGAAGCCTGGGAAGGCTATAGTGCATGGGGTTGCCAAAGAGTCAGACACGACTTAGTGACTATACAACAACATGCAAGGTAGACAGACTGCTGCTGCTGCTAAGTCGCTTCAGTCGTGTCCGACTCTGCGCGACCCCATAGACGGCATCCCACCAGGCTCCCCTGTCCCTGGGGTTCTCCAGCCAAGAACACTGGAGTGGGTTGCCATTTCCTTCTCCAATGCGTGAAAGTGAAAAGAGAAAGTGAAGTCGCTCAGTCATGTCCGACTCTTAGCGACCCCATGGACTGCAGCCCACCAGGCTCCTCCGTCCGTGGGATTTTCCAGGCAAGAGGACTGGAGTGGGGGGCCACTGCCTTCTCCGAGAGGCCAGATGTTAAAGACCTGGAAGACCATGCCGTGGAACTCGGATTTCACCTCATTTTTCACAGTCACCGAAGATACTTCTATTTTAGCAAGACTGTGGCATGAACATATCAAATACAGAAAAGATAAACTCTACAAGATTGTGGAGCATAGATTAGTGGGAAGAGATACTGGAGCTAAGGACTAGTTTAGAAAGCTGTACCAATAGAAAGTGGCCTGGTTATGAGCACTTGAACTGGGGATAATGCAGTGGAGTAAACGAGACAGGAATGTAGCTTAGGTAAAAGCTGGAGGTCAGTGACATTAATTTCAACTAAGGGAGGAAACGGGGCTCCCCGGTGGCTCAGTGGTAAAGAACCCTCCTGCCAATTCGAGAGTGCCCACACTCAGTCCAGTTCCATGATTACTCAATCCTGGGGCCTGACTTCAGTAGATCTACACTGGTGGCCTGGGGGAAACATTGCCTGAAAGATACCTAGGCCAATTACCAGCATACCCACATTTAAAGTGGGGCTGAGAGCAGTGCCAACCACAGTGTAATTTGTGAGCCTGCACAGTGGCTGAAAGGGAACACAACAGAGGATGTCCGTAGGTGAACAATTCCTGGGGAGGAACACTCAGTGGCTTCTCTCCCAGTGGGAGAGCTCCCATCCTGCCTTCCTCACACCACAGATCAGAAATATCACTAAGAAACAGATCTGGGGGCCTCTATTCCAACAGCAGACCCCACTTTGACAAGGAAGTGACAACCACAGAGCTGATATCCTGCTCAGTATCAAGCGTAGGCTCTTGCCATAACATCAGTCACACCTCCTATCACGGGGATAACAGCCAACATAACTGAGGAGAGAGGTGGCAGACAGCCACACTAAAAACAGCCCTGGCACCAAAATGTTAAATGCATGGAGGCTACACAGGGACATTTCCACATAGAAATAGTCCTCCAAGACAGTCTGAGGTTGACATTGGTGGAATTGAACCTGGAAGGCCAGAGGGGCCTGGTGCAGTAGCTCCAAAGGGCTGAGAGAAAAAGAGACTCAACTCTTGAAGAGGGCATACAAGGTCTATGTACTCATGTGTACTGGATCCCAGCAAAAAGCAGTACCTCCATAGGAAACTAGGCTAGACCTCCCCAGGGGTCTTGGAGGGTCTCCTGAGGAGGCTAAGGTTGACTGTAGCTCACTGTGGGGGCAAGGACACAGGTAGTGGAAGCCCAAGGGAATATTTATTGGTATGAGCTTTTCCAAAAGTCCCTATTTCAGCACCAATACCCAGCCCTACCTCACAACCTTTAGGCTCCAGTACTGAAAGTCTCAGGCTAAACAAACAACAAGATAGGAACATAGCCCCAGCCATCTGAAGACAGGCTGCTTAAAGCCATACAGAGCTCACAGCCACCTCAAAACACATCTCGTGACACAGCCTTGCCCATCAGAGGGACAAGACCCAGTCCTGCCCACAGAAGGCAAGGCACCAATCCCTCCAACCAGAAAGTCTACACGAACTTCTGGTCCAAACTCACCCACCAGGCGGCAGACACCAGAAGTAAAAGGAACTATGATCCTGCAGCCTGCAGAAAGGACCACAACACAGAAATTTAGACAAAATGAGATGACAGAGAAATAGGCTGCAGACTAAGGAACAAGATTTTTAAAAGCCCAAAAGAACAACTAAATGAAGAGAAGATAGGCAATCTACCTGAAAAAGAATTCAGAGTAATGACATCAAAGAATCCAAAATCTCAGAAAAAAGAATGGAGGCATAGATCAAGAAGATACCAGAAATATTTAACGAAGAGAGAAGATTTAAAGAACAGAGATGAACAATATGATAACTGAAATGAAAAGTACACTAGAAGAAGTCAATAGAATAACTGAGGCATAAGAAAGAAGAAGTGAATGGAAAGTCAGAGTGGTGAAAATCACTATTACAAAACAATATAAAGAAAAAAAAAGAAAAAATGCAAAGGGGAAAAAAGTGAGGACAGTCTCAGAGACCTTTGGGACAACATTAAACATACCAACATTTGCATTATAGAGGTCCCAGAAGAAGAAGAGAAAGGGAAAGGTCCTGAGAAAATATTTGAAGTGGAAAACTTCCCTAACATGGGAAAACAGTCACCCAAATACAGGAAGTGCAGAATCGCAAACAGGATAAACTCAAGGAGAAACACACTGAGATACATATTAATGAAACCAACAACAAATAGATACAAAGAAAGATATTGAAATCAGCAAAGGAAAAACAACAAATAACATATAAGAGAATCCTCTTAAGGTTGATTTTTTAGCAGTAACTTTGCAGGCCAGAAGAGAGTAGCACAGTATATTAAAAGTGATAAAGGGGAAATCTACAACTTAGAATGTTCTGCTCTGCAAGGTTCTTCTTCAGATATTTACAGAAGAGTTAAAACCTCTTCTTCTGTAATTCTTCCAAAAAATTGCAGGAAGGAATACTTCCAAAATCATTTTATGAGGCCACCATCACCCCGATACCAAAACCAGACAAAGATAACATGAAAAAAGAAATTAGAGGCCAATATCACTGATGAACATAGATGCAAAAATTCTCAATAAAATATTATCAAACCAAATCCAACAAAACATGAAAAAGATCATAAACCATAACCAAATGGGATTTATCCAAGGCTTGCAAAGATTCTTCAGTACCCTTGCAGGAAGGAATACTTCCAAAATCATTTTATGAGGCCACCATCACCCCGATACCAAAACCAGACAAAGATAACATGAAAAAAGAAATTAGAGGCCAATATCACTGATGAACATAGATGCAAAAATTCTCAACAAAATATTATCAAACCAAATCCAACAAAACATGAAAAAGATCATAAACCATAACCAAATGGGATTTATCCAAGGCTTGCAAAGATTCTTCAGTACCCACAAATCAATGTGGTACACCACATAAACAAACTGAAGAAATTTTTTTAAAAGATCATCTCAATTGATGTAGAAAAGGTTTTAACAAAATTCACCACACATTTATGTTAAAAATTCTCCAGAAACTTAGCACAGAGGGAAGCTATTGCAACATAACAAAGGCTATGACAAACTCACAACTGACATTATTCTCAATAGTGAAAAACTAAAAACGTTTCCTCTAAGATCAAGAATGAAACAAGGATTTCCACTCTTGCCATTTTCATCCAATACCATTTGAAAGTTCTAGTGATGGCAATCAGAGAAGAAAAAGAAAAGGAATCCAAATTAGAGAAGAAGTAAAACTATCATTGCTTGCAGATGACATGATACTACTATACATAGAAAATCCTAAGGACACTGCCAGAAAACTGATAGAACTTATCAGTAAATTTGGTAAAGCTGCAATATACAAAATTATTTAGCAGAATTCTCTTACATCCTTGTACACCGACAACAAAAAATCATAAAGAGAAATTAAGGAAACAATCCCATTTACCATAGCATCAAAAAGAACAAAATACCTAGGAATAAACCTATCTAAGGAAGAAAAATAGCTATACTCAGAAAACAATAAGGTGCTGATGAAAGAAATAAAAAATGACACAAAAAGATGGAGAGACATACCATGTTCTTGGATTGGAAGAATCAACCCCATCAAAATGACTATACTACCCAAAGCAATCTACAGATTCAATGCAACTCCTATCAAATTACCAATGGCATTTTTTTTTTTTTTTTACAGAATTAGAACAAAATTTTTTTTACAATTTGTATGGAGACACAAATTGGAAAAGGAAATGGCAACCCACTCCAGTATTCTTGCCTGAAGAATCCCATGGACGGAGGAGCCTGGTAGGCTGCTATCTATGGGGTTGCACAGAGTCAGACACGACTGAGCGACTTAACTAACTATCTATGGAGACTCAAAAGACTCTAAATAGCCGAAGCAATCTTGAGAAAGAAAAACAGACCTGGAGGAATCAGACTCCCTACATCAGACTATACTACAAAGTTAAAGTAACACAATTGTTACTGACAGAAAAACAGAAATACAGCACAGCCAAGGCAATCATAAACAAAATGAAAAAATAACCCTCAGAAAGAGACAGAACATTTGCAAATGAAGCAACTGACAAGGGATCAAGCTCATGACTGCATGACAAACAGCTCATGCAGTTCAGCAAAAAAATAAAAGCAATCAAAACATGGGCCAAAGATCTGAACAGACAGTTCTTCAAAGAAGACATACTGATGACCAAAAGCACATGAAAAGATGCTCAACAGTACTAATTATTATAGGAAGACAAACCAAAACTACAATGAGGTATCACCTCACACCAGTCAGAATGGCCATATTCAAAAAACCTTCAAATAATGAATGCCAGAGAGTGTATGAAGGAAGGAAACCCTCCTACACTGCTGGTGAGAATATAAATTGGTAAAACCATTATGGAGAACAGTATGGAGGTTCCTTAAAAAACTAAATATATATAGAACTACCATGTCATCCAGCAATCCCACACCTGAGCATATATCTGGAGAAAACCATGATTTGAAAGGTTACATGCAAATGCAGTGTTCATTGTAGCAGTATTTACAATAGCCAAGACATGGAAGGAACAATTGGTACATATTTACACTGGAATATTACTCAACTATATAAAAAGAATGAAATAATGCCATGTGTAGGAACATGGAGGGACTTAGAGTTTATATTGAGGGAAGTAAGTCAGATAGAGAAAGACAGATAAATCACTTAGATGTGGAATCTAAAAAACTATGGTACAAATGAATATATTTATCATAACAGAAATAGAGTCACATGTGCAGAAAACAAACTTGCGGTTACCAGGGCAAAAAGTGTGTGTATAAATTGGGAAACTGGAATTGACGTACACACACTATTGTAACTAATAAGGACCTACTTTATAGCACAGAGAACTCTACTCAATACTCTATGATGACCTATAAGAGAGAAGAATCTAAAAAAGAGTGGATATATGTATATGTTTAACTGATCGACTTTGCTATCCACCTGAAACTAATGCAACAATGTAAATCAACTGTATTTCAATAAAAATGATGAAAATAAATAGATGCCTAGAGAAAGCTGCAGAGAAGGCGATGGCACCCCGCTCCAGTACTCTTGCCTGGAAAATCGCATGGACGGAGGAACCTGGTAGGCTGTAGGCAATGGGGTCGCTAAGAGTCGGACACAACTGAGCGACTTCCCTTTCACTTTTCACTTTCATGCATTGGAGAAGGAAATGGCAACCCACTCCAGTGTTCTTGCCTGGAGAATCCCAGGGATGGGGGAGCCTGGTAGGTTGCCGTCTATGGGGTCGCGCAGAGTCGGACATGACTGAAGTGACTTTGCAGCAGCAGCAGAGAAAGCTGACGACTTGTCTGAGCCACATAGCTGGTAGGTAGTGAGCTGAACCACCAGACAAACCCCCCACCTGTAATATAATCTCTGAACTCTGAACATCCAACTCTCTGGACCTCCGCTTCTTCATCTGTGAAATCTTTTGGAAAGGATAATCTCAAAACTCCCTTCTGACTCTAAAGGCTATTATTACGTGCTTCACTAATCAGCAAAAGCTAGCACTTCAGTGTTGGTTTACAGCCAAGCTGAGTGAACCTGAGGAAATCACAAATTCACTGAAACCCAGTTTCCTCATCAGTACAAATTATTATGAGGGTTTGATTATTGTGGCTATATGCTTCTACATTTATCACAGTGGCTATCAGGAAAATATAAATTAAAACAGCATGATGTTACTGTATATTCTCTGGAATGTTAAAATGTAAAGCACAGAAAAGACCAAGCCAGCAGCTCTGTAGAACCAGTCTCAATTGCTGCCAGGGGGACTGTAGACTTGTCAATCATGTGAGAAGACTGGCACTGTCCAAACAGCACCCATATCCTGTGACCAAGCCTCTCCTCCACAAGGAACACATTAACCAAAAGTCATGCACAAGCATGTTCACGCAGCACTGTTCATATGAACCTGTGAGATAACAGAATGTATACTTATTGGTCTGTGATCCTGATTCCCGGCACAGAGCTCCGAAAGCCCTTGGACTTCCCCAGGTGATGAGAGCAGTAGGGCATCTTGTGTTTTAGTGAGGCCCCTCTGGTGGCTCCGTGATGGCTTCTGGGTGGGGGCTGTTTACCAGAAAGTTGCTCGTGTTTAGTTGCTGAGTCGTGTCTGACCCTTTTGCAACCCCGCGGACTGTAGCCTGCCAGGCTCCTCTGTCCATGGGATTTTCCAGGCAAGAATACTGGATGAGTTGACATTTCCATCTCCATGAGAGCTTCCCAACCTAGGGACCAAACCTGCAACGTCTCCTGTTTGGCAGGCGGATTCTTCACCTCTGAGCCACCTGGGAAGCCCTGGTCACCAAAAGAACAAGCCTTGATGAGAAGCTTGAGCTTTGCAGCCCTGTCGTCCACTTCTCTGTAGAGGGGAGGTGGTGATGCTGGTTTAGTCGCTGGGTCCTGTCCGACTCTTGCGACCCCGTGGACTGTAGCCCACCAGCTCCTCTGTCCACAGGATTCTCCAGGCAAGAATACTGAAGGGTTGCCATTTCCTTCTCCAGGGGATCTTCTGGACCAAGGAATTGAACTCAGGTCTCCTGTATGGTAGGCAGATTCTTTACCAACTGAGCTACAAGGGAGGCCCCCCATAGAGGAGAGAGGGCCCTAAACTGGAGTTAACAATTGATCATGATTGTGTGATGAATCCTTCATAAAAATCCCGATAGTATGGGTTTGGGAGAGCTTTTAAGTGGGTGAACACATCCACCAGTAGGGGGAGTGACATACCCCAATTGCCTGGGGACAGAAGCCCCTCTGCTTGGGAACGTACTAGATCTCACTTATACGCCTCTTCATTTGGTTGTTTAGCTATATCTTTTACCGTATCTTTTAATAAACTAAAAAGTGTTTTCCCCGAGTTCTTTGAGCTATTCTAGCAAATAATCAAATCACAGCGGAAAGAAGGAATGAGAACCTCCAATTCGTAGCCAAGTTGGACAAAAGCTATGGGTAACGTGGGGACCTAGTACTTGTGACTGGCATCTGAAGTGAGGGACAGCATCATGGGACAGAGTCCTTAACCCGTGGGATGTCACACTGTCTCCAAATAGTTTGTGTCAGAAGTGAATTTAGTTGTAGGGCATCCAGCTGGTGTCATAGGAAGTTCCTTGATGTGGGGGAAAATCCCACACATCTGGTGACCAGACGTGTCAGAAGTGAAAGAAAAAACAAAAAGAAACACAGAGGAGGAGAACTGTAGGTTTTTCCAAATTAGAACCCTAAACTAGAAATTTCCCCCAAACCCTGTCAACAACATCATGGATAAATAAACCAAGGCATATACAAAGACAGAATGAGAATGAAAGAGCTACGCCTACATACAATGTGACTACATCTCACCAGCAAAAGACTAAGCAAGTCAGCCACAAAAAAGCACACAGTGTTTCCCTTTATATTAAGTTCCAAAGCAGGCAAAATTACTCCATGCTATTAGAAGATAAAAGGGGTTACCCTCAAGGTAGAAGATGAACAGTTTTAGGAATGCTGATAACATTCAGTCCCTCGATCTGGGTGCCGATTATACAAGTATAGTTTGTCAAAACTTGAAGTTCTATGCCCACAGTTTTTGCACAGCCACTCTACTTCAATAAAAGTTTTACAGCTCTTCTCAGTACCTAAGAACTGTTAGCATCCTCTATATGTAAATATTTCTTGCTATATCTATGTATTTATTTACCTTCTAAATATCCAACTACCTCTCTAGAGCAGCGTGTCTTTCTGACTAGGTCACTGCTTTCTCTGCTATAATTGGCTTGTGATGTGGAAGAACATCTGGGTTTTTCCCCACTGGCTGTGACTGGCTGTGTTTCCTAGTGCACAAGAGCCCAACTCCATACAGTATTTCTAGTGAAGTATTTGAAAATGCTCTGCTCAGGGCCCTGCATGTGAAACATGATGAATAAATACCAGCTAAGGGGACATGAAATATTCATCCCTGAACAGAAAATTATAAGAACATAGTCAACTAGGTTCTTGAATGAATTAGCAAGAAAATACTTTCACAGAAGAGCTGATTTGAAAACATCATATAAAAATATATCATGGTCTGATCCCCTTTATGCTGTATTCTATTTTCATCATGATGTAGTACACTACAGAACATTAATGTTGACTCTCTCTAAATGATGCTTTCTAATTATTGTAATCTGGTAAAAGCATGTCCTATTGATGAGATAACCATGCCAAAAATAATACATAGTTTTATTAATTAAAACAATATGGCAGGAAAACCAATATTAAAAGCTAGATAATTAAAAATTTTAATAGCATCACAGGTTTAAATCCATGGAAACTAGGGCGAAAAGGTTGAGAAATTTGTGACAGTTTCAAGTACTGGATATTTGTGATGATACAAAAAAAAATAAGCTTTTTAACTGAAAGTTTTTGAGATACTTAGTATTTTTTTTCAACTGTGGTTTGTGTAAAATTAGGGAACTAAGATTGGAACTATTGTTTGTCAAGCTTGAAAAAATGCATAAAATATGTTAAGTAAATTAAACTTTGTGGATTGAATATAACAGCACCTAAATCTTCTAATTTTCTAGCCCATTTTCTTGTCCAAGCTAAAAGTTAAAAGAATTTAGGTTTTAAATCTCCTATGATTTCTTTCTTTATACTGCTTATATTTATAAACCATCTCAAAGTGAGAGGACCCACTTTCAAAGCATCATCTTAAGTTTCTTGCAGGAGAGAATGTAAATACTGCACTCAAGATCATCCAGCAATCCTACCCACAGGCATATATCCAGAAGAGACAAAATTTACAATTTCAAATGATACATGCACCCCAGTGTTCACAGCAGCACTATTTGCAATAGCCAGGACATGGAAGCAGTCTAAACATCCATCAACAGATGGGGGGATAAAGAAGTTGTGATAGACACACCACGGAATATTACTTGGTCATCAAAAATAATGAAATAATGCCATTTTCAGCAACATGGATAGACAGAGACATTGTCACACTAAGTGAAGTCAGAGAGAGAAACAGAAATATCATATGCTATCACTGATGTGTGGAATCTAAAACATACAAATAAACTTATTGGCAAAACAGAAACAGACTCACAGACAGAAAACAAATGTACCAAAGGGGAAAGGGAGGGAGGATTAAATTAGGAGTTTGGAATTAACACATATAAACTACTACAAAAATAAAATAGACAATAAGAATCTCCTCTATAGCACAGGGAACTATATTCAATATGTTTTAATAACTTATAAAATAATCTTAAAAAGAATATATCTATATATGTATCTGAATCACTTTGCTATACACTTGAAACACTGGAAATCAACTTTACTTCGATGTTTAAAATTACAGTATTAAAAAAAGAAGAGTAGACAATTAATGCTGGCAGAGGTGGCTGCTAGTAGCCCACTGAGAGGTTAAACCAGGAAAAGAAATGTGAAGACTTGTTTGCCTGAAAGAGGTTTCGATGTGATCATTTCATCTTAGCCATGGGCTTTCCTTTTAAATGAGTACCGTACACGTGTTGAAAGAAACACTCTGTTATTTAGCTGGGCTGGCAGGGGAGGGGGGAAGGAACTTTTAGCCACTTGGATCTATACGGACCTGGATGTGGCTTTGTGGTTAAACTGGAAGAAACCCTTTTGTTGCCTGCTTCTGACAGGCTTCTAATTTCTGATTTGATGAGGACATTACAATGCTCTTCCCGCCCCCTCCCATGCCTCTTTCTCTCCCTCTCCTTCTTCTCCTCTCCTTTCTTTTTGCTCACCCCAGTCAGAGGCCTTAAGGAGTATTTCATTTCAAGCCTTCACTTCACAACAGCTTCACTGAAGCAGGATTCTCACAATAAATAACACCCATCACCAGCCCCCTACCATTGTCCAGTTAAAATAAAAACATCAATTAAAAGAAGAAATAAGATTAATGTAAAAAAAATTATAGCTTTTAGAAAAAAAGACCTAGCTTTAGAAAAAACATGGAGGGAATGCAGGTCTTAATGAATAGCAAACTGCACTATTCAAGAAAAAAGCTGAATATTAGTTTAAGCTGCAAGTCCACTAACCACCAGTACCAGAAAGTAATGGCAAAATAAAGGTTAAAAAGAAAGGTGACAGATATGCTGATTAAAACGATCTTAAAGATGAGCTTCCTTTGAACATTAAATGGAAAAATCCAGAGTTTGGATTGCCAACTGTTTACAAAGGAAAGATTATTCAGAAGAACTACGTGACTTAAACAATAACATCTTTCAGATTCTTCTGGGAAGATTGGTAGATAATATGAAATTTAAACTAACATTTGGACTTTGTCCACTTTGTGCACAGGGAAGACATTTTTGGCATGCTATTTAAAATATTTTCATATCAGTTTATCATTCCAAAGTATAGTGGAAACACACACATCTGCAGTTGCACTCTGTGGTATAAAGAAAAAAAAAAAAAGGAAAAGGCTGAGGCCACTTTACCTTATATAGAAATAAATCACAATTCCCTGTATCTATTTTGTGCTTATTTCTACCCATTAATATATGTAAGATACAATTTTTAGAAATTCTTTGTAAGAGCAAAATCATCTTGAAAACTTGAGCAAGTTACTTAAGCTTTGCTATGCTTTGGTTTCCCAATCTAAACCACAGAGACACCAGTAGAGCCCATTTACCCAAGCTATGGAGAGCACTGAAAACTACTAAATAGGGACTTCCCTGGTATCCCAGTGGTAAAGAATCCACCTTGCAGTTCAGAGGACACAGGTTCCATCCCTCTTGGGGAACTAAGATCCCATATGCAGAGGAACAGCTAAGCCTGTGTGCAGCAACTGCTGAGCCCACACGCCACAACTGGAGAGAGTCTCTACGACTTATTGGAAGATTCTGCATGATGCAATGTAGCCAAATAAAAAAAAATAATAACTACTAAATAGCTAAAACTTCTTAGGGCAGTGTATGCATGTGTTGGTGTGTGTGTGTGCGTGTGCGCACATGGGTATGTGCTCGGTCATGATTGAATCTTTGTCACACCATGAACCGTAGCCCTCCAGGCTCCTCTGTCCACGGGGATTCCCAGGCCAGAATACTGGAGCAGGTTGCTATTTCTTACTCCAGCGGATCTTCCTGATCCATAGCTCAGACCCACATCTCCTGAGTCTCCTGCATTGACAGGTAGATTCTTTACCACTGTGACCCTGGGAAGCTCATGTATGTAGATAGCACCAAAAATAAAGGGGAAAAAAAATCAAAATAAAGCAGAGAGGCCATACTTACTATTTATTAAATTACCAGCTATTAAAACATTTGTAACTGCTGGGGAAAAAGAAAGAATATGTGACAGAGACTATATGTGTCCTGCCCTGCCTAGAATATTTACCTGGCCCTTTAAATCAATCCCTGCTCCAATATAATCTTGACCACAATAAATATGTTTTATAAATACAAGTGAATAATATATATGGAATGCCAGAGATATTTAGATTTTCTTTGGGATTATATAGCATTTACTAAGATTAAAAATTGATTATATGACCAAATTATCATTTCTTGTGTAAGTTCAAACGTTACCAAAATATTTATCAAAGGAAAGTCTACTGAAGGATGTCTGATGTCTGATGCTGGCAAATGTTAATCAGGCTTTTTGTAATCCTTGTTTTGTTATTTTTTACACCCTGGTCCATGAATATGACCACCAGAAGCTAGCATATATTCACAGAAGCCTTAAGGGTTTTATTAGCTTTTATTACCAAATTAACCTCACTGAGGGTTATGGTGGATACACAGTTCTAGGGGACACCAGCCCGATTGTGTTCTGAGCTATGCTTAGGGTTGCCTTTTTTTTTTTTTACATTTTTATTTTATATCAGAGTATAGTTGATTTTCAGTGTTGTGTTATCTTCAGTCCAGCAAAGTGATTCAGTTATAAGTAAACATATATCTGGCTTCTCTGGTGGCTCAGACAGTAAAGAATTTACCTGCAATGTGGGAAACCTGGGTTCAATCCCTGGGTTGACAAGATGCCCTGAAGGAGAGCATGGCAACCCACTCCAGTACTCTTGCCTGGAGAATCCCCATGGACAGAGGAACCTGGTAGGCTGTAGTCCACGGAGTCACAAAGAGTCAGACATGACTGCGCAACTAAGCACAGAACAGCAAACATAAATCTATTCTTTTTCAGGTTCTCTTCCCAACAGAGTATAGCTCCCTGAGCTATTATACAGTAGGTCTTTATTGATTATCTCTTTTACGTCCAGCAGTGTGTATGTGTTAACACCAACCTAATCTATCCCTCCCCCAGCACCTTTCCCCTTTGATAACCACAAATTTGTTTTCTGTGTCTGGGAGTCTTTTTCTGTCTTGGAAATAAGCTCATTTGTATCTTTTTTTTTAATGAACAGAACCCCCTGAGTTGTGTGACACAATGGTACTGAGCTAGGCACCTTTATAAGTGGACTTTGAATTGGCAAAAAAGGAAAATAATGTATACAATGTATTTTTAAAATTTTAATAGAATATTTGATAAACTCCATCTTGCCATCTTGAAAGGGTGGTTATTTTTCCCAGAGATTTAAAGAACAGTGAGTGATACATGCCAGCTGGTTGGCGGTCAGCACAGTGGGACTAATGGCCTATCACAAGACATTTATCTTGAGCTAAGAAAGGCAATGGCACCCCACTCCAGTGCTCTTGCCTGGAAAATCCCATGGACAGAGGAGCCTGGTAGGCTGCAGTCCATGGGGTCGCTAGGAGTTGGACACGATTGAGTGACTTCACTTTCACTTTTCACTTTCATGCACTGGAGAAGGAAATGGCAACCCACTCCAGTGTTCTTGCCTGGGGAATCCCAGGGATGGGGAAGCCTAGTGGGCTGTCGTCTATGGGGTCGCACAGAGTCAGACACGACTGAAGTGACTTAGCAGCAGTAGCAGCAGCAGGAAAGCTCAGCTTAGTTTTACTCAATGCTCTAAACGAAGGCGAGAAGTTCTGCTTATCTAATTTGTTTATGACCTGAAGCTTGGATGCCTAGAGGATCCTAGGCCTGGTTTACAAATGAAAATTTACCAGTGGACCAAAACTTAGGAAAGTAATTGTAATATAAATCAGTATTTTGCATTAAGGAACCCTCTAAATCATGATTCTCTCAATACAGACACATGTAATTGATTTTTCAAGCTAAATGTATTTTGGGTTCAAGAGACTTCAAGGAATTCTTAAAAGACTGGGATAAGTATGGAGAATAATAGATAATTTTAAATATCTGACTTTTTTTAAAGTAAATAAGTAGAAATTTAATATATATATATATTTTTCCCCCAGAGGTGAAAATGTAAGAATTTAGGAGTTAAATAACTGAAGGGTTTCAAGCCTGGTTTAACTCACAATTGTTCTTTTTTAAAAATTTACCATCCTCCTCCAGAGTATTTTATCTAACATTCAAAATCAGTTCCTAGTGTTGAAAAGCCACAGGATTTCATATAAATATCTGAATTGCCAGCATCTTTTGAGTCACAGGACCTGGCAGCAGCCAGCAGGAGCAGGGCAGGCTTTCCGGTCACTGCAATCCCCTCACCCCCTATTGCTCACCTGGCCTGCTGTGGATGTTCCTGGCCTCTAGGTACCTGAACTTGTGTGACTTCTATAAAGTGATGAAGAAATTCTGAAAAAATTAGATCTGTCCCCAAATGTAGTGGTTTTCATAGAACTGTTGAGCTCCCCTATCAAGCAGGCAGTGTCAGTGAAGCATAAGCTGACATGGATATTACAGAGAATTCTTGCATGGGGTTGGAAGCTAGGATAGATCGATGTTGATCAAATGTCTTTTTAAGAGAGCCTTGCAGTGTCATTTGCTTAAATTATTTTTTATTGTAATGACTCTTCAACATTCAAGAACACAAAACTTGGGAGTTAAAAATCTTATGTTTTAGCTCAGATTTGTATAAATTCCAAACAAATATTTCAATTAAACTCCAAAATTACTGCTGTTAACATCTCCACAAAAACATTTAAAAAGCAGTCAAATCTTTATGTTTCCAGATTTTTCTTTTTTCATATTTTAATGGAAGTGTTTATGATGTGTAGACACAAACTACATTTATATTTCATCATCCACATAGTTTTGGATCAACATGGCAATGTGCTTAGTTGGAACTCTAAACTGAGGACTGATTCCCACAGTCCAATATTCCCATGAAGCCAGGTCATTCACCACCAACATTCAAAGAAAAATAAGATGATCCTAATTATGCCAATTCCTTCTGATTATGAATGTTGAAGAGCTAGTTTATACTATTTGAGATTCAAGTGCACATGTGTAGGTTCCTTGTTCCAGTGAAAGCTCTGACTCATTGAAATGAAGTCAACGGGTATTTATAATAAGTGCTTAATGGGTAGCCACCATTGTCAGGACAATAGATGTATCAAATAAAGTTCTTGCTCCTAAGGCGTATATGCCCTCATTAAAGACAAGTCTGGAACAGAATAATTTAAAATAACAAAATAATAGAAACAGCAAGTAACCAAATATACTATAGATTACAAATATAATAGGCATCTGGAAGAAGGAAAGGGTAACACACACCAATGTCATCTGTAAAGAACTAATAGGATGCAGACGGTCCAAAGGAAGGGAGAAGGTATTCTAAATAACAGACTCCTTCTCCATTAGGGAAAAGATTGAGGTATGTGCGGGTGTGCGAGAAGCTTGATTATAGAGGTCCTGAACACTCCCCAGGAGAAGCCAATGGCAACCCACTCCAGTACTCTTGCCTGGGAAATCCCATGGATGAAGGAGCCTGGTAGGCTGCAGTCCATGGGGTCGCGAACAGTCGGACAGGACTGAGCAACTTCACTTTCACTTTTCACTTTCACGCACTGGAGAAGGAAATGGCAACCCACTCCAGTATGCTTGCCTGGAGAATCCCAGGGACGGGAGCCTGGTGGGCCACCATCTATGGGGTCGCACAGAGTTGGACACGACTGACGTGACTTAGCAGAACACTCCCCAAGGTTGAAACCTCAAGCACTCCTTTAGGTACTGACGAAAGGGACAAAGTGATGAGTGTAACAGTGTCCTGAAGACCAGCTAGGAGACTGACACTCTGATCCAGGCAGGCTGTGAAAAGCACTCTTCTAAGAGGTGACAGAAAGGAAAATACAATTTGTTTCAAAAGATGAATGCATTGCTCTTGGTCATGGGTTGGTATAGTAGGATGGTGATAAAGAGAAATGTTATTTAAAACTTGGATAACTCTGGGCTGCTGGTGTGCTGATGGGATTAGTTGAGTGAACTCAGATTAGAGCCTATTGCATTTCTTTTGATATCACAACCTTACAGGGTAGAATTAGCCCCATAGGGAGGTGGGCTAGTTTTTCTTCAGAGAAAGAAGCAAAGAGAGAGGTTGGACTAGGGAACAATTTGAAGATGGAAATAAGAGAAGTTGTAGGGGCTTATGTTATAAGGTCTCTTTCTTCCCCTCCATGAAGTAAGAAGAAAGAGCATCTACTCAGCTTAAGTTCCTAAGGTTAGTGATGGATGCATGGGGAACGTGGAAAATCATGTAAGCTCAATGCATCAGTCTAGGGATTCAAAAATACATAAACAGAATGCAATGGCTATTTAGGCAGAGATGAAATTGTATGAATTTGTAACTGAATTTGGTATCAAGGCCCTGAGCATTTCCTCCAGCAAACTTTGATAAGAATCAAGGATGCAGAACCAAGACGGCAGACAGTAAGTGAAAAAGGTACAGGATTGCAAGGTGGCCTCTCAGGTCTAATTATTGACAGGATTGTTCATTTCACGAAGTCCAGCCTGGATAAGGAAGCAAATAAAACCAGCGTCACTTGGATATGGTCTGGGGAGAAGGGAAGCATTTGAGGGTATGGAAATAAGAGAAGTTGTAGGGGCTTATGTTATAAGGTCTCTTTCTTCCCCTCCATGAAGTAAGAAGAAAGAGCATCTACTCAGCTTAAGTTCCTAAGGTTAGTGATGGATGCATGGGGAACGTGGAAAATCATGTAAGCTCAATGCACCAATCTAGGGATTCAAAAATATATAAACAGAATGCAATGGCTGTTTAGGCAGAGATGAAATTCTATGAATTTGTAACTGAATTTGGTATCACGGCCCTGAACATTTCCTTCAGCAAACTTTGATAAGAACCAAGGATGCAGAACCAAGACGGCAGACAGTAAGTGAAAAAGGTACAGGATTGCAAGGTGACCTCTCAGGTCTTATTGACAGGATTGTTCATTTCACGAAGTCCAGTCTGGATAAGGAAGCAAATAAAACCAGCGTCACTTGGATATGGTCTGGGGAGAAGGGAAGCATTTGAGGGTCCAGTTCCCCATGCTGTTTCCTGAGGCTGCTTCTTAAAATGTGCTCACTGGAGAGAAGCCTTGTTGCAGGCTGGCTTTCCTGCATTAACCGAAGACCCTCATCTGTAAGTAGAAGCCATTAATGAGCAATGAGGAAAGTTTCATGTCAGGTAAAAGTCAAGCTTCAGCTGGGGGAGGCAGAAGGACTCCTGAAAGACACAGGAAGAGTTTATTACTGGACGCAAATTTCCAAAGGATCGTCCCGGAAGGGGTGGCGATCAGAGCTGGAGCAGAGTGGATAGAGACGAAGCATGCAAAGAAAAAAGAGGGAGGTGAAATATGAATCGTACATGCTAATTTCCTCTCTGCTAGAAAATAAATATCCTAATAACCTCCAAGGGCACGTTTTAGACAGCTGTATTTATTGCTGTAGCTTTGCGTTTGCCTTCATCTTCATCTGTTTCCCCCTGGATAGAACATCAGACAGTCTAGCCTTGCTGTGTATCTCTATTTCTTGCCAACATGCTGATGTCATCCTATATCCAGCCCTTTAAGTCACTTCAATTCACATTCATGTCTTTTGTCTTTTCCGTGGTGTCTAATTTACTACAGCTTCATTGCAGCGGCTTTTCTCTCAAGTAGGATACATGGTCAATTCCTCTAAGAGAAAATGTCAAAAACAAACTATTTTTGTACACAATAATACCATGTAGTGTCCATCAGGGAAGGTTAAAAAATATATATGTATATATAATTACATAATTTTTAAAAATTACACACAATTCCGATGGACTGCTAGATTCTTGGACATTTTTTTTTTTTTGGCTGTATTGCCACTAAACATTACCATATTTCTTGGACTTTTGAACCAATAAGTCAGACATTTTGTCTATTCTGAGCTGAAGTTTGTCATTTTTAAACATTCTGGGTTAAAATTTTAGGTTATAAGAGGCATCGGTCATGAGTTATAACAAATGGAGAAAAGACATCTGTTGTTACTTCCTAAGCTTGCTGAGTCATAAGCCATAAGGACGTGCCAGCTCCATATCAAGCAGGCCTGGGAGAGTGGTGGACATGTTTGACATTCAACTGAACCTCGAATTGTTGCTTAGAAAGAATTCACAAAGGAGACACATTTGTTTTGGAATCATAGAAAAGTGAGATCAAAAGAGACCTTTCAGGCCATGGGCTCCCCATTTCCTGCTGCTCTTTTATGTCACTTTGTTTTGTTTTGTTTTTTTCTTTTGTGTACTGCTCACCCTAGCCTTAAATTTCTTCACAGATGACCCTTTGTGAAATTATTTCACAGTGTAACATTGCTGATAAAACTGCTTTACGTTTGCAGGCCTCTTGCCCATAGCTATTCTAGGTCTGGTGTTTCTAATGCAGAGCCAAGTTGTGGTTACCCAATGGGACCATACCCCTCCTCTTCCCTGCCCACAATTCTGACCGTGAGAATCATCTCACTCTTATAGTCGTTGCTTCATTCATATACACAGTGTTTAGAACTTCTCTTCTTTATTCAAGTTCTGCAGTTATTTCTGCTACTTGTTTTTCAATTCCTCTTACCTTACTCATCTCTCAACGATGAAGAGCTTTAGCAGATTTTTCTTAAACATAATTCATCATCATAGTTAGTCATGGCAATTTAAGTGGTAGATTTCAAAGCACATTTCAAAAAATATAATCCTAACCATCCAAGAGACTCTAATCCAGAGAAACAGTCTTGTTGGGTACCTGCCACCCTTTATTGAATAATTAAGTTCTTCCAAAGCTAATTGGTTATAGCAATGCTGATATTAGACATGAAAATGTATCTGTTATACATGTATTGGCATGTGCTTACTAAGTCCCATATCAAACAAGGTAGTTTTTGTGCTCTGTCACTAGGAGCTTAAATCTAAGATCATCATATGTCTAGCTAGTCAGAGGGAAATATAGTGTTTCATTAGCATCTATTTAAGGGCTTCCCTGGTGGCTCAGATGGTAAAGAATCTGCCTGCAATGCAGGAGACCTGGGTTCGATCCNTAGTTTTTGTGCTCTGTCACTAGGAGCTTAAATCTAAGATCATCATATGTCTAGCTAGTCAGAGGGAAATATAGTGTTTCATTAGCATCTATTTAAGGGCTTCCCTGGTGGCTCAGATGGTAAAGAATCTGCCTGCAATGCAGGAGACCTGGGTTCGATCCCTAGGTCAGGAAGATCCCCTGGAGGAGATTGCTACCCATTCCGTATTCTTAGCTGGGAAATCCCATGGACAGAGGAGCCTGGCAGTCTACAGTCCACGGAGCTGCATAGAGTCAGACATGACTGAGTGATTAACACACACACAGCCTCTATTTATATGAAATGTGTAATCTAGCAGACTTGAGCTGCTTTCTATAATGGATACTTGTTGTTGGGGAAGGAGGGAATCACCCCGACTCTACAGTTAATTCATGGGGTTTAACTGCAGCTGATCCATGCCCTCCATCTCCTAACACACAATCATGTGCTTACACAGACATACACACAGTCACATGGGAGGGGAGGAGGGCACCTGAATTTGGCCTGGCCATTTTTAGAACATTCTGAATGTTGTGGGAATGGGGATGTGACAAAACTCTCCAATAAGACTCAGTCATGAGCCTTTGACCTCTCCAGTGAAGTTACTGAGGTGGCATATACACACAGAACTACTGGCGGCCGTCTCACCAACTTTCACAAACTGAAGGAAGTGGCAAGAGGAAAACAAATCCAAAAGATGAAGAGTGAAATAAAATTCTGATGACATAATTTGAAAGCCAGCAGAGAGATAGATCTTTGCTGAAACCAGCGCTACTCCCATACTTTCCAATTATATGAGTCAACATATATCTGCTTTGTTTAAACCAGTTTGATTTAGGTTCCTGTCACTTGCAACTGAAAGAGGCCTTACTAATACACGTAGTTTGCCAAATAACCAGTTTGACCAGCCTTCTATATCAGTCTTGGGCATCTAGCACTTGTCAAAGGAGATCTACGTACCATTTGCTTCAGAATCACCTGAAATGCTTAGAAAACATAAATTCTTAAACCGTATACCCCAAGCTTCTTAATCAGAATCCAGAAAGGTGAGGCTTAGGAACTTCATCCTTGTCAAGTTACCTCTGGTGATTCTATGCACATTAAAATTTGAAACACACTACTGAAGTCATAACTTTTGATTATATCAACTCAGATCAATCAGTTTTTTATCAAATTGACTTATAAGTTCAGTCAAACTGCAATTCTTTTCAAATAATTGATCAGTTTTAAAATGTCATCATTAATATGGATAGAAAATAAATACCGAAGGGCACATGTGAGAGAACTGTAATGGGACTTACATGTTTGAATAACTGGACCGTCCATATTGATAACATTTTATCTGTAATCTAAGTGGCCATTAGAAGAAACAGTTAAGTTAGGAGGGGAAATAAGTAACTTTAACTCAAAGAGGTGCAGAAACCAGGGCAGACCACAGCAGAGATATGACTATTCAGTGTTTATGTTCTTTCAGATGCTGAAAACGTTTCACATTTCCAATATGGCGTTCATCCCCCACAGCTGAATTCCCAGAGCCTACTTCATTTTCCAGAGACCACCGGTACAATGAAATATTCCTCATTTGTGACAGTCCTTCTGCTTCTTTGGATCTTTTCCATTACTCTTAAATGTACATATGCTTAATGAGTTAAGTTTAAGACACAGTTGAAACTCAGGAAATTCACTTCCAAATCAGTTTCAGAAGAGATGGATGATGTGGTGCAAAATCAAAATGAATCTCTCAACTGGTCAATAGATAAATATATTGTGGTATATACTTAGTGAGAAAATGAAAAGATATATTAATACATTTAACTATAATGATCAATCTAAGAAACACTAGGCTAAGTGAAATAATTCAAACACAATAGAGTACATATTGTATAATTCCTGTACAAAATTCTAGAAAAGACAAAACTGCAATGAGAGAAAGTAGCCAGTGGTTGCCAAGACCTGGGCATAAGAAGTCCTCTCCTACAAAGAGGCACAAGAGAACTTCTTAGGGTGATGGAGTTGTTCTACATCTTAGTGGAGATTACTTGTGCTATGTGCTAAGTCACTTCAGTCATGTCCACTTTAGTCGTTGCAAGCCCATGGACTGGAGCCCACCAGGATCCTCTGTCCATAGGATTCTACAGGCCAGAATACGGGAGTAGGTTCTTGTGCCCTCCTCCAGGGGGTCTTCCCAACCCAGGGACTGAACCTGTATCTCTTACATCTCCAGCATTTGTAGGCAGGTTATTTACTGCTAGCACCAGCTGGGATGCTTGAGATTACATGACTGTATATATATCAACACTTTTCGAGCTGTTCCTTGGTGGTTCAGAGGGCTTCCCTGGTGGCTCAGATGGTAAAGAACCCACCTGCAATGTGGGAGATCTAGGTTTTATCCCTGGGTTGGGAAGATCCCCTGGAGAAGGACATGGCAACCCACTCCAATACTCTTGTCTGGAGAATCCCCATAGACAGAGGAGCCTGCTGGGCTACAGCCTATGGGGTCACAAAGAGCTGGCCATTACTGAGTGACTAAGCCCAACATAGCACACCTTAAATGAGTAAACTGTATGTAAACTATGCCTCAATGAAACTAGTACTAAAAAATAAACTTTAGGGGACTTCCCTAGTGGTTCAGTGGCTAGGACTCCATGCTCCCAATGCAGGGGGCCTAAGATCAATCCCTGGTCGGGGAACTAGAACCCACACGCACTAAGTAAGAGTCTGAATGCCACGGCTAAAGACCCCATGCTGTAACTGAAAGAGCCAGCATGCTGCAGTGAAGATGGAAGATCCCATGCACCACAACTGAGACCCATTGGAGCCAAACACAGAAATAAATTTTTTTTAAAGTGAACTTTACACGGAACAGATCTCCTCAGAGAAGAGGAAGTGGAACCCAAAGAACAGCTCTAGGAAGTCGTGGACTGAAGTCCAGGGGAGCTGTTCATGGTCTGGAAATGCGGGCAGTTCCCACCAAGGGAAGGACCCGGGAGATCCAATGAGGGAGTGAGGGAATCTCTTAGTTTAGAGTGGCAGCCTCCTCACTCACCTGTGTTTATGGTGTTCACTGACTTTAGTGCCACAAGGAATCAGAGCCAGCTGAGGCTCAAAGTGAGACTATGGGAGGAACAAGGGCTTCTGAATTATCTCACTGATAGGAGCACACTGAGAAAAGAGGAAGTGATCAGCATCATCCTCTGTGATGGATGAGCAGCAACACATAGAGAAGCATCCTCATGTAGGCGTCTGTGGCCTGCAGCTAAGAGATGTACTGGGACAGAAAAGGGTACTTCCTAGTCTAGAGCATATTTGTCTAGAGACCAATGGCCTTTTGTTGTAGGCTGGTCCCATTGGAACCATTTAAAGATGTCACCAGGTTATTTGCCCAAGCAACACATTCTAAACAGCTTACAAGTGAAAAACTAAAGAATACTAGTAAATATCTATTGAATTAAATATTTGTCCTGTGGGGAGGAAAGACTTTGTAAAAGATAGGGGAAATTGCTTCTGAAAAACTGAGAACATTTAGCAAGCAAGCTTGATTACAACTGCTTTATTCTCAGAGTTTCTCTGTGAGAAGTGGGGTTTTCTTGGTTTTGTTTTCAGAGTGCTTTCCCCTAAATGGGGGGCTTCACCTAAATACCCTGTCTGCATGCTGAGTGAATGAACAGGAACAACTGAATTCTGTCCATTTCACAAACCCCTTAAAGGTAATAGGGTATCCCTATTGGTAGTGTTTTATAAGTAAAAGGATGAGTTTGGACTGCCAAGTGGGATAACTTTTTATTTAAACCCCTATTTTCTCTTTCACTCATTTGCTGTCATAAAGCAAATGAAATCTGGCTTTTAAAAAAAGTGGTAATTCATGTAAAGAAACTATTAGAGGGATTATTAAAAATCCATAAATTACATTAAATTTATAAAAAGCTCTTAGTGCCAATAAATAAGTCATGTCCTTATCTAGACGCATTCAAACTGGGCATCCATAAAAAAGCACAAGGAAATGAAAAGTTCAAATGGAAGAAGAATCGCTAGATGAATTACTTCATCCTAAATGTTGCAATTGGCTTCTTTTACAGGAACAATTTTTTTCTCCAGAGGTGATAAACGCAGAACCTCATCAATCTAGCTCTTTACCCTTGGCGGATACTTGTCTTTCTGTATGCAATTTTTTTTTTCCTTCTTGGGCTCCAGACACAAAACAGAGTATCTTTGTGATCCAGGATTTGTTTGAAGCGATTTCATCTGGAAGGAAGTCAAGCAGGGCACTAGCGGGGGAGCTTTACAGATTGTGACCTGTAATCTGGTTAATACTTTGAAACACAAAGATCCGAATGTTGGGATAAGGACATTTCATATGTGGCCATGTGCCCTACCTCCCCCACCTCCTCTGAAGTCATCCCAGAGGCGGAGCAGAACCCAGCTTGCACATACTGGCGGGCTAAGAGCAAAGATAACACGGATGTAATGGCACATATTACAAGTCAAACATAGGATAATCACCTAATAATAGGAATCATTCGTTCCATTATTGCCATAGGAATCAATTTCCTTTTTAGTTTAAGTATCATATCCACGGTCTTTGATCAACAGACAGTGCTGGGGTTGAATATAAGGCCTTATTTTCACTCGGATATTTGAGCTAATCTTTAAAGTTTTAGTTTTTTACTAAAAGGTTACCTGAAACCAATGTTTAACTTTACATATCCATTTGGAGACCAGTAAATTTTAATTTGTCCTCTCTTTGGAACCATCTGCTGAAAGTAAATCTTCATAACATCTAAGTTAACTTGTGAATATGTTTACCTTTCTTTAAATATAAAGATTTGTAGAAGATACTCAATGGTATAATTTTTCCATCCAAAATGAAAGATGAAAGTTTATTTCCCAATTCAAATTTGATCCTGTTTTTTTTTTTTTTTTTTTTTTTTACTATACAGCATACAACCAGCTTTTTAATGGCCATCTGAAAGCCTGAAGACATTGATTCTATTTTGGAAATAATAACTTTATGAGGGACTAAATTGTCATGACAGATTTTGGGCAGATGTGTTTTCAACACATTCACTTGCACACACACGCCCTGTATGCAAGGGAATTAGGCATCCCAACAATGATTATCCGAGTCGTGAATTCTAGACTTGAGAAATCTACATGTAGACTGGGAGTCTGGGGTTAGCAGATGCAAATTAGCATATACAGGATGGATCAACAACAAGGTCCTACTGTACAGCACAGGGAACTATATTCAATATCCTGTGATAAATCATAATGGGAAAGAATATGAAAATGAATATATAGGGTCTTCTCTGGTGGTCCAGTGGCTAAGACTATGTGCTCCCAATATAGGGGCCCTGGGTTCAATCCCTGGTCAGGTAACTAGATCCCACATGTCACAGCAAATAGTACACAGTTCAGTTCAGTTCAGTTGCTCAGTCGTGTCCAACTCTTTGTGACCCCATGGACTGCAGCATGCCAGNGGTCCAGTGGCTAAGACTATGTGCTCCCAATATAGGGGCCCTGGGTTCAATCCCTGGTCAGGTAACTAGATCCCACATGTCACAGCAAATAGTACACAGTTCAGTTCAGTTCAGTTGCTCAGTCGTGTCCAACTCTTTGTGACCCCATGGACTGCAGCATGCCAGGCACCCCTGTCCATTGCCAACTCCTGGAGTTTACTCAAACTCCTGTCCATTGAGTCGGCGATGCCATCCAACCATCTCATCCATCCTCTGTCTTCCCCTTCTCCTCCTGGCTTCAATAGCACATGTACTGCAACTAGAAAAGATCCCTCATGACACAACTAAGACCTAGAGTGGCCAAACAAATAAATTAAATAAATAAAAGAATATATATACATGTATAATTGAGTCACTTTACTATAAAGCAGAAATTAAACACAATATTGTAAATCAACCATACTTCAATAATTTTTTTTAAAAAGAAGGAAAAAAAAAAAAAGAAAACTACATGCAAGAAAATTTTCAGAGGAAGCACAACAGAAACCCATAGTTCCTAAGGAAAAGCCCCTTCATTCCCTGTCACATCTGGGAAGCAACTTATTTAGAGGAATTCTTTGTCCGAGAAAGATAAGAGAGAAGTCTCTAGATCTGAAACATCACCATCCTTCTGCTCCTGGAAGAAGTCCCTGTCCTCTGAAGCTGTTTCCTCTTATCTTCATGCCACTAGAACAAGGAAATACATGAGATGTTAAGAGTAATTGTTGTTCCTGCAGTGACCTAGGGTTCCTGATTCACATGGGTGAAGTTTTTCCAGACTAGTTGGAGAACCAAATTGTATTTCAAAGAAATATTGCCAGGAATGAAGTAAATTTCAAATTTCAAACAAATGACTTGTGTAGTACCTCTTATTTTCTAACCCATTTGTAAAGTGAGAGCTTCTGGGACTATTCTTCTGAGGTCAATTGTTTGCCATAGTGGTTGAGAAACTGAAGTTAGGCTAAGTAATTTCCTCAATAGGTTCAGAGATCAAAATGCCTAGAAATTCCCAGACATATCCTCTCTATAGAGTATTCATCTCATTCATTCTGCACATTGTTATTTTGTTCATACATAAGCTTACTTGTCAAAGAATGAGCCAAAGCATTGCCCTAAGTAGTGCCTTTTTAAATGTGAAGATTAAAAAAAAAACCCTTTTGGGTAAGCAAGGCAATCGATTTTAACTCTCTGCTCTTCTATGACTCAACAGCAAGGATCATTCTAACACCACCTTCACTATCCCACAATGTTCAAATAAACCTCTAAAACTCTGTTTTACACATTTTATACTTGTAGAGAAGAAAAGGGAAAAAGGGAGCTTTCATCATAAAGATGCATGGCTGATGCAGGCACTTGGGAAGGTTCTCTACCCTATTTTCTCTGTTTATACACCCTGTTTCTCAATGTATTTTTACAATGAGTTGTTTTTTTTTTTTAAACAGATTTATTTTAATAGGGAAATGCAGAATAAAATGTAATATACAGTCAGTACAATTCTGGGATGGAACAAACGTTCATGTAAAATGAACACACATTAGAGAACATGTGACCTTTCTGAGGATGAACTTCCCACATAAATCCTCTCCTTTCTCTGGAGGCTGTGAGACAAATATCTAGGCTGTCAAAATCAGAAAGCTTTTGATTCCAAGTAATAAGGGGCCTGGGGCAAGTGACATAATTTTCCTGTACCAATGTCCTCATTTGTAAAATGAGGATAACAATACCTTCTGATTCTACAACACTGTGAAAACCAAAAAAAAAAAAAAAAGAAAGAAAGAAAAAGAAAACTGAAGTTTCAATTTTGTATAGGTATACTCTAAAATATCAGTCTTTAAATTCAAAAATGGATGGGCCATTTGATTGTGACTTTCAAACACCTGAGCAGGTGAATTTTTGTTCTTTTCCACATCTAAACCTTTCTTTCTCTTAATCAACAAGTTTATACCTTGAATATTTATGGTGTGATCACAAGTTTACAATACCCATCTACATACATCATTTCATTTGATCTTCATAGCAGCTTTGTGAGGTAGATGTGATGTTTCCTGGGAGGAAACAAAACAGCAACTATCCTAATATCTTGCTTGAACCTTGCAACCTGGAGGCAGTTGAATTCAGCCTTGAATCCTGGTCTGCTGGGTCAAACTGCCACTTGGCCTCTGCAGGATCATGGCTGAACACAGCTGGTTCCTTGTTAGGGTGCAGAAGGCCATGCATTTCTTTAGCCCTCTTATTCTCAGAGCTCCCTTAAAACCCCCCAGAAAAATGGGCTGAGTTCTCAGGTAGGGACATGCACATTAGCAAACAGGATACAAGTTCTATCGAGGAAGCCACGGTTTATACAGCTCAGTTGGGGGTTGCTAATCATTAGTCTTTTACTTTATTTGTTCCAAATACTTTTCTCTAAACAACCAAATGGGGGATGGGAGCAGGAGGGATGAGCAAGAAAGAAATGCCAGTAATCACGGTGAGTAACAGTCGTGGGGTAAAGTGACAGCTCAAGGCTTTACTGTTGTCATAAAAGTGGTGCAGTTTTAGAGCATTAAGATGAGCAGATCTCTGGGGTCTCGGTCCACCAGGGTTCTAATAACATTAGAAAGGGTGAGCCGGTATAAACAATAACAAGATTTATGTGAGAGTAAACTGCTGACCATTGACTCTAATTTTGAAGAGAAAAGAAAAGAGAAAACCAAACTAGACCGGATTCTTGTTATGTCCCTGTTTATGGGAAAGTGAGAAACTTGACCGATTCTAGTAGATATTAACAATGACTGATTCTAGTAGATATTAACAATGAGAAGGCAAGCAGCTGATTCTGATGCTGTAAGAGTATAGACAATAGAAATCAAATAGAAAAGAGACAGTAAAAAAGCTGTAACATGGCTATCTTGCTCTGCAGGTTTCTAACCAGCAAAAGGGATGACAGAACCAGCTGGATGGGACAACTATACACTAAGAGGAATGAAAATTTTGAAATCCTACTTTTGTGGGACAAAACATCTCATGTGAGGACACTGCCAAAAGAAAATAAAATTCAAATACTTTCATTCATGACTCGTCTTTCAGTTGGTAAAATTTATCTGAAAAAGAAAGTCCAGAATTTACTCTTCTGCTTGGACTTGATTTTTATGCCTTAGTAACTGAAGCATAATTGAGGCACCTCCCCTACATTCTTCCTTTGCTTGTCGGTAAAAGACAGAAACAGACTCTTTTCCTTTCAGTTTATTATCAGTTAGAAAAGGTATTTTTTCCTACTCTGCAGAAACTTCTCATTGGCTTTATGATTATTTTTGAGCTATCACAAACATTTTGGCCTCATCTTTTTATGTTAGCAATCTCATTAACTCAGCTAGATCTTTTCAGCAACAAAGGAATGCTTATTATAGTCTCTTAGATGGGAAGTCCATCTTCTTAAAAAACCACATGATTAGAAAAACAAATATGTAGGGAAAGAGTATTTCACCACAGGAGGGAACTTAACCAAAGTACCATTGACGGATCTTAATAAAAGAAAAATCAAACTTAAAATAGAAAATTGCATACTTGAGCACAAGATCTGCTCCCATAATCTGGGAATTTTATGGCCTCCCTAAAGGAAAGAGTATGTGGTCTGTTAAATCTGATCATAAAATATCTCCTTGAGACCTTAAAATGTAATGTGTCCAAGGTGCAGTCCATTCTGTATGGGCCAATCATATAGCTGGGATGTCAGCTCCCCAATTTGAAGACAGGCCTTCTGGGGTTATAGCCACACTCTACAGCCTTCAGAAAAAGGTTGAAAACTATAAAACTGAGGACATTTTACAAATATTAGGATAGGAATATACGTTTGATATGTATTTATTAAATATATTTGAATGTCATATCTATACTGTGGAAGACTTGGAAGGAGGCACATTAAACTCTAAAATGGTTATCTATGGAGATTGTCAAGAAACAGCTTTTTCTTTTCATTTTGTATGTTACTACATTTGATTTCTTTTTTATAATGAGAATTTGTTAATTCAGCAATTAACATAATATCAACATAATTTTTTTTTCTAAAGTAGGTTTGAGGTGAGAGGATACATTAAAAATATCTGGTAATCCCAGACGAGTTCAATGCACAGTTAAAACCAATTACTTGGGGATGATCTTAGAGCTAAAACAGAAATTGTGATGTTAAAAGTGTTAATTTTATATTGACTAGAGCAGCCCTGGAAATTCACTAATTCACCCTAATTTTTTAAATGCCCTTTTGATGCATTTATAATCAAGTAGTCAGTGATTATTTCCTCTTCAGGAGAATAAGTGATTACCCTAGGTAATTACTATTACTAAGAGTTTATCCCAACAACAGAATATTCTAGAATACCAATTTTAGGGATATGTGTTGTACAAACTCTGACAGTTTGGGATGGGGAGCTCATGCTCAAGAAATAGAACAACAGCAAGATTTTAGCTTTGGAGCAAGGTCATTCACAAGGCTAAACTACTCAGAAAGCTGAATGCTGTGTTCTGACACGCACAGGTCTCGCACTGAACAAAGCATGTGTTCAAATTTCTGTGTGATTGGAGACTAGTACCAGACTGGGGGTAGGTTTGTTTATGAGTATTTTAAAAATATGTAGTAAACAAAGAACTAGAGCAGCTCAGGTGAGTAAGGAGGGGCGGGGACAGTTCAGGGAAGGGTGGGGCAAGGGGCTCAGGGTCAGAAGTTCAGAGCTGTTCCAACCACTTTCATAAATCAAGTCACTTATAAAGTTATAAAAAGGAGAAGACCACGTTCACAAAAGCCCAAACACTGCCATCGGCAGAAGAGACATCCTCTCTAAAGCAAGTGAACAAGGAGAAAAAGGGCAAGAAAGAGATACTTCATAGAGCCAGGCCTAAACTAATGCTTTTTGCCCTACACCTTCACATTTACACTTAACCTAAAAAGATTAAAATATCATAATAATTCTGAGATTTCTGGCTCTCAAGATTTCCATTATGACACATCAATAAAGCAAGGCAAGGTGACTGAGAAAGAACGGCTGGCTTTCATTTCCTGCTCGTTTGAAGGTCACTTTTGGAGATAAAGATTATATTTTTGCAGAACCAGAGGATACACGAACATTTCTAGAAACTTGTAACATCAGATGTTCTGAACGAGCAAAGGAAAATGAATGATCCTATTAAGATACTTCTGACCATAAATCAGAGGTGTTAAGCTCTGACTGGCTAACTTCAGCTTCCCATTTGACTCATTTGAAAATGGAACTGATGTGAATATAGATTGAGGCAAAGACGCACGGTACCATCAGAGGTGGCTTGTAAGCTACTATTCTTGGATCTTAGCTTGAAATACAGTGTGCCTAGCACCTGGAGACAAATATTTGCATCGCTTCATTGTTAAGTGACTCTGTACGAGTCGCAGAAAAATGGGTGTCATGCTTGTAATACAAAAGAACTGCTGTGTTAAAGCTCATCGTCTCACAGGGGAGGTCAGAGAGCAATTTAGTAATGTGGAGCATCTGGAAAAGGTAGTCTCATTTTCAAAGTTAGCCTGCTGCCATTTGGAAAAGCACCTATTTCCCACTTTGTGCCACTGTTCCAACCTCCCTCCCTCCAGTATTCTTAGTGACGTTTTGCTTTGCTCCTCTAATGAGCAATCCTTCAGCAAGAGAAACGTGGACCCAACTTCACCCATTTCTTCAGAGTTCTTAGTTTCCAGAGGCTTTTCTGCCGTGGTTAGCATGGTAAAGTTCTGTCACTCACTCAGGGAAGTGATTCCAGCCTTCCAAGCCACTGTTTCCCCATCTGCAAAATGAAGCTAAAATAACTCTAATCCCAGAGGTTCGTTTTGAGGCATAGACTTGAATTTGCTAATGTGTGTGGAATACCTGGCACTGAGTGGGTGGCCAACAAATGTAATTGTCTTCCTTCAACTAAAAAAGTGTCAGGTAAACACAAACTCTTTGACAACAAAAATCCCAACAGTTAAGTGATGCAAATAACCTTTTTTTCCTCCTTTGCTGAAAGCATTGAATGCATTTACCTTTGCTTTTCCAGGCCTCTACGTGGTATCCGGCATACAATAGATGCTCAATGATGTTTGTTTCATAAGTATTGCTTAAAACATCCTCTACAAATGCAAGCAGGCTGACAATTTCAATGGTCAACTAAAGGCTGAAAAGCTGTCCTAAGAGTTTATGAAATGTTAACAGGAACATTCGCAATAGAGACAAGTGTTTTGAGCTCAGTAAGCGCCTCTGACTGCCTCCCTTCTGAACTGGGTGCAATCATCATACCACGTGCCACTAATCAACACAACTCACAGAGCAGAACATTAGAAACAGCTGCTTAAGGACTTTGTGAATATTACTTTTCCTTAAATGTGAAATAGTGACATATATATTAATACTTGTATCTGCGCAATAGAGAGCTGAGATACTCAGACATAATCTTTAAAAGAAACCAAATTAGTATCTTATATATTCTAATATAACCACCATAGGCATTTCAATTAGAGAAGTCACATATGAAGGCAATTAGATGGCTAATGACAAGATAGCATTCTGAGAAGTAAATAATGAGTCAAGCCTATAAATTATAATTTTTTATCATGAAGGCAACGGCACCCCACCCCAGTACTCTTGCCTGGAAAATCCCATGGACGGAGGAGCCTGGTGGGCTGCAGTCCATGGGGTGGCTAACAGTCGGACAGACTGAGCGACTTTACTTTCTCTTTTCTCTTTCATGCATTGGAGAAGGAAATGGCAACCCACTCCAGTTATTTCAATGGTCAACTAAAGGCTGAAAAGCTGTCCTAAGAGTTTATGAAATGTTAACAGGAACATTCGCAATAGAGACAAGTGTTTTGAGCTCAGTAAGCGCCTCTGACTGCCTCCCTTCTGAACTGGGTGCAATCATCATACCACGTGCCACTAATCAACACAACTCACAGAGCAGAACATTAGAAACAGCTGCTTAAGGACTTTGTGAATATTACTTTTCCTTAAATGTGAAATAGTGACATATATATTAATACTTGTATCTGCGCAATAGAGAGCTGAGATACTCAGACATAATCTTTAAAAGAAACCAAATTAGTATCTTATATATTCTAATATAACCACCATAGGCATTTCAATTAGAGAAGTCACATATGAAGGCAATTAGATGGCTAATGACAAGATAGCATTCTGAGAAGTAAATAATGAGTCAAGCCTATAAATTATAATTTTTTATCATGAAGGCAACGGCACCCCACCCCAGTACTCTTGCCTGGAAAATCCCATGGACGGAGGAGCCTGGTGGGCTGCAGTCCATGGGGTGGCTAACAGTCGGACAGACTGAGCGACTTTACTTTCTCTTTTCTCTTTCATGCATTGGAGAAGGAAATGGCAACCCACTCCAGTATTCTTGCCTGGAGAATTCCAGGGATCGGGGAGCCTGGTGGGCTGCCGTCTATGGGGTCACACAGAGTCGGACACGACTGAAGTGACTTAGAAGCAGCAGCAGCAGGCATTCTTAAACTTTGAGAAATAGAACTAAATATTTTTCATACTTAGAGTTTAAATGATAAACTATAGTCCTTTAATACTAACACATTTTAAAGAGAGAAGTAAAAGTTATTGGTGTAAAACTCTATAGTTCTTTTAATCAATAATTTTTGGGGACAAGTCTATAATATTCTAAAAGAAATGCTCCAAACTAAGCAGGACTTCACTGAAAAACCACAGTACATCTGAACTGAGATTTTTTTTTTTTTTTTTTTAGTAAATAAATGATCAAAACACAGTGTTATAGAATCCAGAATCTGTTTCTGTCTCCTAAAAAATTCCTGGAGAGGATACTCTAATTTTGTTTTGACATGTTTTTGGTATTGTAGAGATGACTACATCTAGGTACAAATATTGTAGTTTGTAAGGCTTTGGAAGTTGTTACTCATTCAGTGACATACCAAGACTTTCTTTTCCAATTTTGTTTTTTCACATGACTAAGTTTTCTTTATTCAAGTTGGAAAATTAAAACTACTAAAATATCAAATATTTCTCATTAATTCTGTAACTATTCACAAATGCTGTTTGGTGTAGATGTTAAAAATCACAAACAAAATATTTTAAAGCTAGGCATGTTAATTTATCATTTATGAAAGTATTTTCAAGATATTCCAAATTTCATTAAAAAAGAGAGAGTATCCTATATACTTGATCATTTATACCAAGTATAATGTTCACAGATTTCTATATTCATTCGATTACTCATTTGTTCATTTGCACTTTCTCATTCTACAAATTGTTATTTCCTTACAATGCCCTAAGCTCTGGATATAATTATCAGCAATTATACAGCATTCTCTTCCCTCATAGGGCTAACAATGTAATATGGGAGACAGACATTAGTTTTTTAAAAGTCACATGAAAGAATAATTACAAACCATGATGAAGTTGTATGAAGTGTTACTCATTCAGTCATGTCCAACTCTTTGCGACCCTTTGGGCTGTAGTCCACCAGTCTCTCCTGTCCATGGGATTCTCCAGGCAAAAATACTGGAGTGGGTTGCCATTCCCTTCTCCAGGAGATCTTCTCAACCCAGGAACTGAACCTGGGTCTTCTGCATTATAAGCAACCCAGGAATTGAACCTGGGTCTTCTGCATTATAAGCACATGCGTTACCACCAGGGAAGTCCACAAACCATGATAAGCAGTCTGAAGCGAATGCATTGGATGCAATGAGAGCATAGAGCAGGGGACCTGACCTCATTTGGTGGCTCCAGGAAGACTTCCCTGAGGGAACTAGCCTGAGTAAGATATGAAGAATACTGGTCAGTCATCCATGATGGATAAAGCTAGAAGTCAATGCCAGTTTGCCAACCTAGTTTGAAAAATTGGGAAGAATCATCTTACTTTTCGAAGTAAGAAAAAAGGCCCCTGTAGCCAGAGAATGAAGGAATGGTTCCCAGCTCTGACTACCAACCCTGACTAGGGGAGCTTTAAAAAATATGAGGGCTCGGACCCCACCACAGACTTAGATACAGTAATTTTGGGATGAGGGTGGCCTATGGTATATGTTTTCTACAGTCCTGCTGGTGATTCTAATGCATAGCCCAAATTCCAAACTACTGCCATAGAGTTACGGAGAAGGCGATGGCACCCACTCCAGTACTCTTGCCTGGAAAATCCCATAGGCGGAGGAGCCTGAAGGCTTCAGTCCATGGGGTCGCTGAGGGCTGGACACGACTGAGCGACTTCACTTTCACTTTTCACTTTCATGCATTGGAGAAGGAAATGGCAACCCACTCCAGTGTTCTTGCCTGGAAAGTCCCAGGGACAGGGGAGCCTGGTGGGCTGCCGTCTCTGGGGTCGCACAGAGTCGGACATGACTGAAGCGACTTAGCAGCAGCAGCAGAGTAGAAGGGAAGAGATGGTGGTGCCTGCAAAGATGAGCATTGTTTGGGGCCAGGGGATGCAGAAGACCATGCATGCATGTGTAATGGGGTCACAAGTGGTGACTTGAGGGTCCCATAGCTGAGGACTCTGGTGAGCATACCCTCTCCTCCCATCCAACCATCAGCGTTGATTAATGTTGCATTTCCCATCATCCCTGCATGGTTAGGGCTTAAGGTTGAGTTTAGAGAAAATAGAGATATGTGACATATCTAAGATACCAAAGTTATGGTTGCAGATTCACAATCTCTGACTATATCCAGTGAGCCCATGTATATAACAGTCATAACGCTAGAGACTGAGGACAGAGAAGTATGCAAACTAGCTTCTGGCTAGAGCTTACAGCACAGTGAGGAAGGCAGATGGGAAACGAAAATGATTACGTAACAAAAAGATAAGAAATGTGCAGGAATGCTGAATATGCAGAAATGACCGCACCAAGTGACATTTAAGATGAAAGTTAAAGGGGCAGAAATGATGGAGGCTGAGGAAACCTGAGCTGAAAAAGTATGGTCAGCCCAGGATGGCTGCGTTTTAACAAGGAAAGAGGAGAACAGCACAAGGCAGGGTGTTAGAAGTATAAGAGTTTGATCATGGAGGACCCGAGGTAGAAAATTTGAACTGTACTAAGCAGCATGTTGAAGAAGGAAATGGCAACCCACTCTTCCAAAAACTGAGCACTCAGAACTCATTCTATGAAACAAGCATTGCCCTGATACCAAAACTAGGCAAAGAAATCACAAGAAATGAAAACTGTAGACCAATATTCTTTATGGATATAAGTTCAAAAGTTTTCAGCAAAATACTGCTCCTGCTGCTGCTGCTAAGTCACTTCAGTCGTCTCTGACTCTGTGTGACCCCATAGACGGCAGCCCACCAGGCTCCCCCATCCCTGGGATTCTCCAGGCAAGAATACTGGAGTGGGTTGCCATTTCCTTCTCCAATGCATGAAAGAGAAAAGTGAAAGTGAAGTCGCTCAGTCTGTCCGACTGTTAGCCACCCCATGGACTGCAGCCCACCAGGCTCCTCCGTCCATTGGATTTTCCAGGCAAGAGTACTGAGGTGGGGTGCCATTGCCTTCCCCGCAGCAAAATACTAGCAAACTGAATTTGGCAGTGTATAAAAGGATTATATACCATAGTCAAGTGGGATTTATCCTAAAAATGCAGGGCTGTTTTAACATATAAAAATCAATCAATAAAATATATCATATTAACAGAATCATGGGCAAAAAGCATAAGACCGTCTCAATAAACTCACCATAGGCATTTGACAAAATCCAACTCTCTCTTATGAAAATAAATTCAACAAACCAAGAATAGGAGGGAAATATTCCACAGCCTGACAAAGGTCATCTATTAAAAATCCACAGGTAACATCATGATGAAAGATCGAATGTTTTTTTCTGAAAATAAGAAACACTTCTATTCAGAATTTTACTAGATGTTTTAGACAGGAAACAGTCAAGAAAGAAAGAAAAGAAGTGAGGAACAAAAGAAGGAAGAAAAGAGAGGAAAGGAGGAAGGAACATCATTCATATTACAAAGGAAGAAGTAAAACAATCTATTCAGAGACGACATGAACTTGCATATAGAAAATCTTAAAGAATCTACATGCACACAAAACTATTAGAATAAAAGAATTCGACAAGGTTGTGGAATATGGGATCAATATATAAAGATTCGTATTTCTATATGTTTGCAATAAAAATCTGAAAATTAAATTGAGAAAATTATTCAATTTACAATATCATCAGGAAGAGTAAAATATTTAGAAGAGAATTTAACAAAAAAGTGCAAGGTGTATACATTGAAAAACCTAAATAAATAGGAAGACATCCATGTTCACAGACTGAGAGACAATATTCTTAAGATAGCATTATTCCCAAAATTTATCTAGAGTCACTGTAATCTCCATTAAGTTCCCAGCTGCTTTCATTGCTTTCTGAGAAATTGACAAAGTGATTAAAACTTATATAAAACACGAGACTAATCACTGAAAACAGTCTTGAAAAAGAAGGAAAACATTGGAAGTCTCACAGTGGTTTCAAACCTTACTACAAAACTACTATAATCAAAACAATAGGACGACTGCCATAAGGATCAATGGAATAAAACTGAGAGTACAGAAATAAACTGTTCAGTGTATGCTTAACTGATTTTTGACAAAGGTATCAAGACAATTTAATGGGGAAAGAATAGTCTTTTCCACCAGTAATGGAACCATGCCACTCTTCTGCTGCTGCAAAGCAGGGAGAACAGTCTCAGCCCACCCCAGGGGGAGCTCTGAAGCTGGGTGGCCCGAAGGGCTTGCTTCATATTGGACCACAGGGCCAGACCTTTAACTCATATCTTGATTAGTCCTTGGTTGTGGATTATCCCCATAAGGGAATGACCCTGCATGAGGTGGATCTCTATAGATGAAACAATCTAAGAAAGGGCTGACGGCTAAACACTCTTCACTGACAACACTCCCAGCCGCTGAGACAAGAAAGTCATTCTTGAAGGGGCAGCATATTTCCATGTCCATCAGAAGAAAACTTTCATCATCTTCAAAAAGTCCCCTATCCCTCTTACTCAATTTTCAACCCACCAGAGGCAATGGCTATTTTAGTTATTTATTACCATAAAACAATTTTGGTTAATCTTGAACGTCATATAAATGGAATCATAAAATGTGTTATCTTTTATATCTGACATTTCACTAAATATGTTTTTGAGTAGCATCATGTTATGTGTGTTCATTTTTTAATATAATTATTTTATTGTATTACTAGACAACGTGCTTTTCCATTTTCCTGTTGAACATTTATGTTGTTTTTAGATTTGCTTATCACGAGTAAAGCTGCCATAAACAAGTCATTTTGTGGAAAATGTTTCATTTATCTTGGCCAAATACTTAGAGGTAGAAATGCTGGGCTACAGGGTGGATGTAGGTTTAAGAAATTGTGAACATATATTTTCACCAGCAAAATGTGAGAGTTGCAGTTATTCTGCACCTTTGCCAGTATTTGGCATTGTCAGATCTTTCAATTTTAGTCATTATAGTGACTATGAAGTGGTATCTTATAGTTTTAATTTGCATTTTCCTGATACCTGATAAACTTTTGCATGTGTTTATTTGCATCTGTATATCTTCTCTTTTGAAGTATCTGTTTAAGTCTTTTTCACCATCACAACCCTCTCCTCTTAAAATTAGGTTTTCTTAATTTCTTAGTCATCAGAGTTCTTTATATATTCTGAATACAAGTTTTTCATTAGATATGTATTGCAAATTTTTTTTAGCCTGTGACTTATCTTTAATTTTCTTAACTGTCTTTCAAAGAACAAAGGTTTTTAAATTTGCTGTTTCATTTAATCAGTGTTTTCTAGTATAGTTTCTGCTTTTTTTTTTCTTATTTAAGAAACCTTTGCATAAGCCAAAGTCACTGATGTTTTTCTTCTGTTTTTGTATACATTTTGCTCTACGATTCAACATCAAAAACAAGAACCTAAATAAAAATGGGCAGAAAACTTGAATGGATATTTTTCCAAAGAAGACATATAGATGCCAACAGGCACATGAAAAGATGCTCAACATGGTTACTCATCAGGGAAATGCAAATCAAAACCACAATGCGATATTATCTCACACCTGTCAGAAAGACTACCATCAAAAAGACATCAAATAACAAATGTTGGAGATGTAGAGGAAAGGTGGGAATATAAATTGGTGCAGCTACTGTGGAAGACTCTACAGAGCTTCCTCAAAAAACCCAAAATAGAACAGCCATATAATCCAGAGATTCCACTCCAGAGTATTTATCTGAAGAAAGTTAAAATTTTAATCAGAAGAGATATATGTACCCTTGTGTTCATTGCCAAGATATGGTGGCCAAGATATGGAGCAACTTAAGTGCCCATCAACACATGAATGGATAAAGGTGTGGTGCATGTCACTATCCAGCCCCAAAAAGAATGAAATCTTGCCATTTGCGACAACATGGATCAACCCAGAGGGTATTGGGCTAAGTGAAAGAAGTCAGAAAGAGAAAGACAAATACCACATGGCTTCTTCAGATATACTTACACGTGTAACCCAGAAAAGAAATGACAAACATAACAAAAAAACAGCTATAGATACAAAGAACAAACAAGTTGTTGCCTGAGGGAAGGACAGAGAGGAGAAAAGTAGGTGAGGGAGATTTCCAGTCATAAACCTGCAGTAACAAAATAAGTGAGTCACAGGTGAAATGTTCAGTGTGGAAAATTTAGTATATAATTATATAATATCTTTGTATGCTGATATATGGCAACTAGACTTATTGCAGTGGTCATTTTGAAATGTATAGAAATACAAAATCACTATGCTGTGCCCCAGGAAGTAACATAATGGTGTCTCTCAATTATACTTCAAAACCAAACAAACAAACTCATGGAAAAGAGATTAGATTTGTGGTTACTAGAGACAAGGAGAAGGGGAAGAGTGAATTGGATGAAGTAGTCAAAAGTTATTAAGATAAATAAATACTAGGAATATAACGTACAACATGATGTATATAACTAACACTATTGTATGTTATACATGAAAATTATTAAGAGGTTAAATCCTAATAAGAGTTCTCATCATACGGAAGAAATTTTTTTCTGTTCCTTTAATTCTGTATCTATATGAGATGATGGATACTCTCTAAACTTAGTGTGGTAACTGGGGCTTCCCGATTGGCTCAAGCAGTAAAGAGTCTGCCTGCAATGTGAGAGGTGCAGGAGACAAAGGTTCCATCCCTGGGTCAGGAAGATCCCCTGGAGAAGGAAATGGCAACCCACTCCAGTATTCTTGTCTGNAATTCTGTATCTATATGAGATGATGGATACTCTCTAAACTTAGTGTGGTAACTGGGGCTTCCCGATTGGCTCAAGCAGTAAAGAGTCTGCCTGCAATGTGAGAGGTGCAGGAGACAAAGGTTCCATCCCTGGGTCAGGAAGATCCCCTGGAGAAGGAAATGGCAACCCACTCCAGTATTCTTGTCTGGAAAAACTCATGGACAGAGGAGACTGGTGGGCTAGTCTCTAGGGTTGCAAAGAGTCAGACATGACTGGACACTCACACATTCATTCATTTACTGTGGCAATTATTTCAGGATGAATGTAAGTCAAATTATTATTTGACACACCTTAAACTTATAGAGTGCTGTATGTCAGTAATATCTCAATAAAACAAGAAAATAAAAAAGCAGTACATGAAGAAACTCTGACAAAATTCCAAAGTAAGGTCTTTTATCTTGAACAGATGTAACCTAACAAAGCACACTTGGAGAATATAAAAGTTTTTCTATTTCTTTCTTCATCAAAATGTATTGATCACCTGCTACTTACTGTGCTGAATTGAGCTTGGACACTCAAAGTTCATGGCTGAAGATTTCTGCCCTCAGTGATCTTTCAGTCTTGTGGTGAAGATCATGCAGACAAAACCTCAGAAGATAATTACTGTCACAGAGACATACGCTAAGTGGTGTGCAGGTGCAGAGACCACTTAGGGGAGATACCATCTAGTTGGATAGGACAAGAAGTGGCTCGCCATGGAGACCAACAGAGCCTCTGTATTCTAGGCAGGGGAAGAGTTACTGTTAGGGGAAGCACACTGATTGAAACCACCCACCTTGGCCAGGCACCATAATAACCATTTGCATGAGTTGTTTTAGGACAGGAGGTCCTGGTAAGGAACAGGGAACTAATAAGCCACCACCAACTGGAAGAGTTCTGGCAAGGTCAAAAGGAGACACCACATGTCTGATCACCTCCCAGAATCCTCTCTGGCATCCATCTTGGCTGAACAAGGCAGCACTACCAGGAAGGACTCTGAGTCAGAATGATTGGCTAAAGACAACCTGGGAACTAATCCCGTCACCATAAAACCCGAGACTGTGAGCCACGCAGCAGAGCAGTTCTCCTGGGTTCCCTTACCCTACTGCTCTCCACCGGTTGCCCTTTCCCAACAAAATCCCTTGCTTTGTCAGCACATGTGTCTCCTCTGACAATTCATTTCCGAGTGTTAGACAAGAGCCCAGTTTTGGGCCCTGGAAGGAGTCCCCCTTCCTGCAACACTACCAGTGAAAAAGAAACGTTGAGAAAGTTGTGCGATGGGGTGGCATGTTTGTAAAAGGACCAGTAATTTAGGCATCATCAGCCTGACTTAGGCATTTTTTTCCATCCATAGAGATAAGAGAGCAAATCATTTCTGACAGGTTCGGTGACTCTTTGTTTTGGAACTTTATCCTGAATACACTAAGGAAACTACTCTCATTATTTAGTCCTACTAGTCAAGAACCAGAAGGAATTATACATCCGGCAATTGTTGTTGCTTTAGTCACTAAGTCTCGTGTCTGACTCTTTGTGACCTCATGGACTGTAACCTGCCTGGATCTTCTTTCCATGGGATTCTTCAGGCAAGGATATCGGAGTGGGTAGCCACTTCCTTCTCCAGGGGATCTTCCCAATCCGGGGATCCAACCTGAGTCTCCTCCTTGGCAGGCAGATTCTTGACCACTGAGCCATGCTACAGTTGCCCTATTACAAAATCTCAAAATTGGAATGAGGATTTACCTTATTCCAAATAAGCTTTAAAACAAAACAAAACAGTTTACAGAATGTTGGTGGCTAAATGTTAGAGTTAAAAAAAAAAAAACTTTCAAAAGAGTATCAAATTTACATTTACTATTGTCTACCCAGCCATTTCCCACCAAATGTACTCCAAAAGAAATTGCACAAAGTATATAATGGTAATAGTTAAACAGTTAAACATTGCTATAGTCCAGTTTGTCAGGGAAATGTAAATCTTAATTTTTAGTTTCAGAAGGAAACTACTCTCTTAAAATTTGATTTCCTTTACCATCTGCTAAATACATTGTAAAGAGCATGTAAGTCAAATTTACTTATCTTTACATAAGAACAACACTAGGAAATCCTAAAAAAAAAAATCACAGTATGAGTTCTATTCATTTAGAAATGGCCAGAAAAGTAAATCTCACTGGAGGTAGACCCCAGAGAAAAGACCCTTCAGCTCTCAGGAAACATTTTTACACTTGAAGGAAAAGTATACTTGAGACATTGTGTGTGTGTGTGTGTGTTAGTCACTCAGTCCTGTCCGAGTCTGTGACCCATGGACTGTAGTCCGCCAGGCTCCTCTGTCCATGGGATTCTCCAGGCGAGGGTACTGGCATGGGTTGTCATTCCCTTCTCCACTTGAGATACTATACTTTGCAAATAATCTGAAATTCGAAAGGGAAACCTAAGTATTTTGACTTAGTGTTTTCTTTGAAAAAGCAACAACTCTATTTTGATCCAGATTTGATAAACATTGTTCTTCTTACCAGCAATACAATGGCAATCTGAGTTTCTCATTAGGCAGTCTCCATTTCTACAGAGCCCTCTGCAGAGCATCTCTTCCTGCATGACACATTCATCACTGTCACATTGCATGGTCATTACTTACAGTTTAAGAAACATCCTTTTTTCTACCCAAGCAGTATAAATAACACTGAGCATGTTTTCCAATGTGAAAATGGTATTAGGACAATGATAATCAGTTGGCACCACCAAATGTCTGAAAGACTCAGGCAATGACACTCAGAGACGGTTGTGTCCACATCCATGTCCAAGAAGAAGCAGAAAAGGAAGTCCTCTCAAGACTTCAAGGGGCCTGCTTGCCAACTGAACCTATCAGGCTTGATGTCCTAGTAATTTTTCCCACTGTCCATGCTTTTTTTATGGATTACTCTTTTGTTTACATGGAGTTATGCTTTCATAGTTTCAATTTACTGAATTCTGGTAGACAGTATTTTGTTAAGGTGAATCAATTGGTGGAAAGAGGATAAAATTCTTTCTGCTTCTTTAATGTATCCAGGTACCACTGGTTTTAAAGCACTCTCCGTATGTAGATCCAGAGATTAAAAAAAATTCAAAGCATCCAAAAATTCACAAAGGTCAGGTTATCAGCTACAAATTAGTAGGTTCAGATGCATAAAGTTTATTTCTGTTCTTGGAAGACTCTTTTTGGGCTTGCTTGTGACTGGATATATCCTATATGGTACCAGATTAAGGTTACTGCCACTGGGCATCCTGCCAATGTTGGATCTTACTTATTTCTAGTTCATCACTCTACATGCAAGAGGTAAAACCAACACGATACACAACAATAGCCATATTGTCAGGAAATCCAGCACCTGATCACAATCAGGGTAAACCAGGCTTCTCACGCATCAATTTTCCTCTTAGAAACTCCATGTTGTTCATAATAAAAACTCCAGGGAGAAAACAGGAAGATGAGGCCTGATCTCTATTTCCTTTATTTCTTAGTTTAAGTTCTTAATGAGGTATGGGGATTACATGAGGAAGAATGTGGGGAATTACAAATACAAGGCTTCTGGATTAAAATCTAAGAAGTGTGTTTCTGGGTAGGTGGTTATGGACACGTAGGAGAGTTGTGATGGTGGAAGAAATTCACTGGAGAGTGACAATGTGAACTTGAAACCGAGAGCAAAAGAACTTTGCTGATGCTTACCTCAAAGATCATTAGGTGTTTGTTTCAGGTGTCAAATGATTGATACTCAAGGAAGGTGGCTATAAGTAGATGCTATGAATCAGACTGACTGACTCTGCTTTTGGTGTGTTCAGCTAATGTTATGGTTCATCAATGAGGTGCTACTTAATGGATAGGATAGTTGATTGTGGATTATTTCAAGTTGATTTTTCCAGCTTCCAAGGTCATACCCCGTGATCTTTGCCTCTCAGTATTCATGCCTTTATGCATATTCTCCCATTTTGAATCCTACGTGATCTGTGCAACGAATAGAACATCAGTTCAGTTAAGTCACTCAGTCATGTCTGACTCTTTGCAACTCCATGAACTGAAGCACACCAGGCCTCCCTGTCCATCGCCAACTCCTGGGGTTGACCCAAACTCATGTCCATTGAGTCAGTAAGGCAATCCTACCATCTCATCCTCTGCCGTCCCCTTTTCCTCCTGCCCTCACTCTTTCCCAGCATCAGGATCTTTTCCAATGAGTCAGCTTTTCACATCAGATGGCCAAAGTATTGGAGTTTCAGTTTCAACATTATTCCTTCCAATGAACACCCAGGACTGATCTCTTTTAGTATGGATTGATTGGATCTCCTTGCAGTCCAAGGGACTCTCAAGAGTCTTCACCAGCACCACAGTTCAAAATCATCAATTCTTCTGCGCTCAGCTTTCTTTGTAGTCCAACTCTCACATCCATACATGACTACTGGAAAAACTGTAGCCTTGACTAGATAGACCTTTGTTGACAAAGTAATGCCTCTGCTTTTTAATATGCTGTCTAGGTTGGTCATAACTTTCCTTCCAAGGAGTAAGCGTCTTTTAATTTCATGGCTGCAGTCACCATCTGCAGTGATTTTGGAGCCCCCAAAAATAAATTCAGCCACTGTTTCCACTGTTTCTCCATCTATTTGCCATGAAGTGATAGGATCAGGTACCATGATCTTCGTTTTCTGAATGTTGAGCTTTAAGCCAACATTTTCACTATCCTCTTTCACTTTCATCAAGAAGCTCTCTAGTTCTTCACTTTCTGCCATTAAGGTGGTGTCATCTGCATATCTGAGGCTATTGATATTTCTCCTGGCAATCTTGATTCCAGCTTGTTCTTCTTCCAGCCCAGCGTTTCTCAGGATGTACTCTGCATCTAAGCTAAATAAGCATGGCAGAGGTGAATTCCTAGGCTAGGTCACCAGTGTTCTTTTAGCTCGTTCTTTCTGGAGGAAGGCAGTGACAATATCATGAAGGCAATCAAGGGATCCTATGGAGAGGGTCCTGTGAGAAGGAACTAAGTTCTCCCACAAAGAGCCAGCACCAAGTTGACAACCATGCCAAGTGGACCCTCCAATCCTAGCTGAGCCTGCAGAAGTCCTTGGTCTCAATCAATATCTGAAAGAACCTCGTGGAAACCCTGAGCCAGAACTGCCTCACCAAGTGAGACTAGCATTCCCGATCCACGTAAGGTTTTACATGTTGCAGTAATTCATCTCAGAACAGTAGATAGCTAACATTAAACTTCCTCTTCTGTGCTTTCCATGGGATTTCCCCAGGTCACTCCAGTTGCCTCAAAAACACCTAACCTTGGAAACAAAGCCCCACCCAGGCCTTCTCCTTGTAAGTTACTAACTGTTCACCAAAACCTATTTTCCTCAACATCCTGAGTTATCCACTAAACCATAGTGTCCAGCCTCCCTGAGGTTAGGCAGGGCCATGCGATTAGGTTTTAGCCAGTAGGGGTGGGAAGAGTTGTAACTTCAGACCTGACTCATGAACTCTCCCAAGTGTGCTCCCCTCTGCTTTTTTCCTCCCCTGGTTGATTGGGATGCAACCTTCAGGGTGACCTTTGAAGGCCCACGGTAAAGATGGCATTGCCACCGTCAGGCCAGGACCCTGGAAGACTGAGCAATGTGGATTGTTCCATAAGCAAGGAACAATCTTTGTTCTGATACAGCTAAGCTTTGGGAGGGTCTATTTGTTCCACCAATCTAGCCTATTCTAATCTACTTATTGCCAAGTCATTTTCCAGATTTTCTGGAATCTTTATCAAATCTGTTTCCCAGAAAAAATTTCTTTTCACATGTGCTATTTCTTGAAGGTACTTTTATAAACTGGTAAACAAATCTATGATAATATGATCACCAAGTGGGCCTGGGCTAAGGATTCAGCAGTGCCAGATACATCCTGTAATTTAACAAGGTCTGCTGGCAGATCTACATTAAACTAAAGAAGCAACCCCAGAGCACTTCAAGAAATAGCAAGACAGTGAAACAGATTGGATGACAGACAGATTTCGAGTGACTCCAGTCACAGCATGAATAAACTTCCAACATTTGGAGGGTGTTGGCACTGAACTGTAATCTCCCCCCAGAGTTTTAGTCTGGCTGACTCTAGGGAAGATGAAGTTTTGTCTATAACCTCAGTGGCATCACATCATAACGTTTGCAGCTTCTAGACTGGCATTTGGGCTCATTTCTCATATGTAACTGGCTGAGTATTTTTAATCCTCAAATGTTTTCCATGTCCTTTAGGCATCAACAGAGAGGAAGCCAAATATAGTGATCTGAGGATCTGTGGTTTTGTGATATCCTAAAACATTAAGGAAGATGCTACTATGTCTTGACAAAAGCATTTTAGCTTCAGCTTATTTTTTGTTTGTTTTGTGAAAATGAGATAAGAAGAAAAGATTAAAGAAAATATTCACATAGTGTTGGCTACACCTGCAAGGTGATGCCAACTAAGGAAAGATTATGCCAGCATCAGATTTTACCTTGATATTTTTTCTCGCACACCCTTCTGCCTAGTTCCCACTGTTATCCAAGTAGTCAGAGAGGAGTGACTGTTGATCATGTCATCTTCTAGCTTACTAACACATTCGTGACCAGAGATATATGACAGCCACAGGTGTTAGTTTCTGCAAAAATCCCCTGGTCAGCAATGTATTAAGGTCTGCAAGTAGTAACAGAGAAGTTTAAGAATGTCTTTATATGGAGAATAATAGTATGACATATGAAAACATTCTCTTTGTAATTTTGTCTTAACCAGGTACTCCAGAAAGTATAGCCCCAGGCAGAAAGCCTATGATCAAGTCCTTTGTTAAAAAGTACAATCCTGATTCTTGGAAAAAATGGCTGAAAAGGCAAACCTTGAGGTCACCCCCTCTAAGAGGTCCAACAAAATTACAACTATTTACAGAACAACTATTGGTGAAAAAGACTGAAATCTACTAGAAAAAATCTACAACTCCAGCGATAAAGAAGGAACCAAATGTGCTGGGTAGGAGGAGGGTCAGAGTGATGGTATAATTAACATACATGTCCCCAGATTGATCACCAATAAATGGGAGAATAATTACAGTTGTGGAAGTCCTTTCCAAGGAGGGAGGGGTCTAGGCCTCACAGTGAGCTCTGAGGTCCAGAGAAGTGCCTTAGGAAGACAAGCCCCCAGGATGCTGGGTTTTGAAGGTCAGCAGGGCTTACTTTCTGGAGAGCCTGAGGCCCAGGTAAGAGCCTCCACTCTTAGAGGAAACTCCTACGCTTTGGCCACCTGATATGAAGAGCCAACTCATTAGAAAAGACCCTGATGCTGGGAAAGATTGAAGACAGGAGGAGAAGGGGAGGACAGAGGACGAGATGGTTGTATGGCATCACCAACTCAATCAACATGAGTTTGAGCAAGCTCCAGAAGATGGTGAAGGACGGGAAGCCTGGCGTGCTGCAGTCCATGGCGTCACAAAGAGTTGAACACAGCTAAGCATCTGAACAACTCTTAGAGAAAGCACAAATCTCAAATGCTCTGGGACCCAAAGAAGAAGCAGTACTTAGAAAGGAGCTTGGGTCAGACCCACCTGCTGATCTTGGGCAGTTACCCAGAGAAGGAGGCAAGTGGAGTTCATCGGTGGATGCAGAAACGGCTGCCATTTTGGAATCCTCCCTCTACCTTACTAGCCTCAAGACCCAATCTCACCCCATTCAACCAGCCTGTAGGCTCCAGTACTGAGATGGGCAGAAACACAGCACCACTCACCAGCAGGCAAGCTGCCTTTAGACCCCCTAGCCTACAGAGCCACCCCTGGACATGGCTGTGTCCACCAGAGTACCCTGGAACTAGCCACAAATGTCAGTGTGTGGGACAAGACCCTGGAATCCCAGGGCTCTACCAAAAGAGACCCCGAGTCCCATCACTGTCCACCAGCAAACTAGCTCTAGCCTTGAGACCACCAAAGGGAAGTACTAGCCCCAGGACCACTGCAGTCTGCTGTAGCAGGACCCAGTCAACACCACCAGGCTGGCATCAGCCTGGGACACAGGATCTGGCCCACCAACCAGTAGCCAGCAACCTTTACACAGGGCAGGACCTGGTAACCAACAAGACCAAAGGCCAGCCACACCTACCAGACCATCCACCAAAGTCAGCCCACCATAACAAAGGACCTATTATGCAGCCCACATAAGGGACATATAGCTCTGGTGATCACAGCGGAGTGAGGTGGAGGTAGTATGCATAGGATGTCTCCTGCCTAAGAAAAACTTCAAGGTAAGGAAACATAATCTATCAGGCACATAGAAACAAAAAACATCAAATTAGGAAAAATGAGGAGAAGGAAGAATACGTTTGAAACAAAGAACCAAAATAAAATTCTAAAGAACTAAGTGAAGAGGAGGTAGGCAGTCTACCTGATAAAGAGTTCAAGATAATGACCACAAAGATGACCAAGGAATTTGGGAGAAGAATGGATGATACAAAATTAATATACAGAAATCTGTTGCATTTCTACACATTAACAACAAACTATTAGAAACAGAAATTAAGAAACAACCTCACTTATAATTGCAGCAAAGAGAATAACATACCTAGGAATAAATTGAAGAAGGTAAAATCTGTACTCAGACAACTATAAAACATTGATGAAAGAAACTGAAGACAGTACAAATAGATGGAAAAGTATACCACTTCTGGTATCAGAAGAATTCATGTTTTAATGAGCATACTACCCAAAGCAATGTACAGATTCAATACAATCCCTATCAAAATACCAAAGGCATTTTCCACAAAACCAGAACGAATAATTTTAAAATTTGTTTGGAAATACAAACGACCTTGAAAAGCCAAAACAATATTGAGAAATAACAGAGTTGGAGGTATCACTTTGACTTCAGACAATACTACAGAGCTAGAGTAATCAAAAAAAAAAAAAAAACTACTGTACTGGCACAAAAAACAGACACAAAGATCAAGAGAACAGAACAGAGAGCTTAGAAACAGAAGCATGCATTTATGGTCAACTAATTTATGACAAAGGAGGCAAGAATGTACAATGGAGGAAAGGCAATGTCTTCAAAAAGTCATGCTGGGACAGCTACATGGAAAGGAATGAGATTAGAATGTTCCTTCACACTATATACAAACACAAACTCAAGATGGATTAAAGACCTACATGTAAGGCTGGAAAACAAAAATCCTGGAAGAAAACATAGGCTGAGCACTCTTTAACGTAAGTTTTATAAATTTTGTGTTGGGTAGTTGTCCCAAGGCAATGGAAACAAAAACAAAAATAAAACAAATGAGAGCTAATTAAACTTAAAATCTTTTGCACCCCAAAGGAAACCACTGACAGCAAAAAAGACAACCTACTGAATAGGAGGAAACATTTGCAAATGATTTAACAGATAAGGGGTTAGTATCCAAAATACAGAAAGAGCTTACACAATTCAACTTAAAAATACCCAAACTCAATTAAAAATGGACTGAAGACCTGAAAAGATATCTTTCCATGGAAGACATGCAGATGGCAAGAGCAAGAAAAGATGCTCAAAATGAACACGAACAAGAAAAGGATGCTCTGACAGTCACTAATTGTCAGAGAAATGCAACTCAAAACGTAACTCACTTGTCAGAATGGCTATCCTCAAAAAACCACAAATAATAAATGTTGGCAAGGACGTAGAGAAAGGGAACTCTCATACACAGTTGTGGGAATGTAAATTGGTACAGCCATTGTGAAAAACACTATGGAGTTCTTCAAAAATATAAAATTAGAACTACAATATGACCCAGCAATTCTACTTCCGGGTCTATATCTGAAGAAAATGAAAACATGAATTCGAAAAGATACAGGCACCCTAATGTTCACAGCAGCATTACACACAACATCCAAGACACTGAAGCAATCTAAGTGTCCGTCAGTAAATGAATGGATAAAGATGTGTTATGTTGACAAGTGCAGGGGCAAGATAGGAATAAGGACTAAGGTACAAACTACTGTGGATAAAATAAATAAGATACGAGGACATTTTGCACAGCACAGGGAATCCAGCTACTATTTTATAATTTAAGTGGAGTATGATCTAGAAAAATTTTGAATCACTATGTTGTATGCCTGAAGCTAGTATATTATAAATCAACAACACCTCAGTGATAAAATGAGGTACCATCCTGGGGAGCAGAGGTAAGGGTCAAGAGGAGCGGTGCAAGGGAAAGAGGAGTTGCATTTATCCAGTGATTCCATCACCTGTCAGCCAAAAAGTCTTTCCACAGGGTGTAAACTCCCCTGAATTTCTGGGTTGTACTTGGGGAGGGATATGTCACTATAGATTAGTTTGCATCTGTAGTTTATATAAATATAATAAAAATACATGCTCTTATTTTTACCGTTTTTTTTCCCCCACTCATTCACTCAGTGCAATGATTTTAAGATTCATTCCTTTTGTAGCTTGTATGAACAGTGGTGGTCAGCATGCCCTAAGGCGATCCTTCTTGATATCCCTCATCCAGTGTGACTGGGGCCTGTGACTTGCTCCTGAGCAGTAGAACATGGCTACAGTGATGGATGCCATGTTCCTGCTTATTTCACGTTTTAAAATGAAAAAAAAATGGTTAAAATTAGATCTTTACTTCACCTAGAATTTATTTTGAATTATGATATGATGTAAACTTGTAAATTCTAAAATAGCTTATGCATGCATGCATGCTCAGCCACTTCAGTCATTTCTGACTCTTTGGGACCCTATGGACCGTAGCCCACCAAGCTCCTCTGTCCTTGGCATTCTCCAGGCAAGAACACGGCCATGGGTTGCCAGGCCCTCCTGCAGGGGATATTCCCGAGCCCGGGATTGAACCCATGTCTCCTGCATTGTTGGCAGCTTCTTTACCCACTGAACCACCTGGGAAGCCCAATTCCCTAAATATCTTATTGATTTCTTTTCTCCATCAGGTTGTGGTGCCAGCTGTATCATATATTATATTCATATACCCAGAACATATTCTGAATGAGGAAGATCTTTTCAATACTAACAACCAGTAGGGAGAAAAATTAAAGAAGAAATATAATGAGAAAAATTAAAAAGATAAAAAGCTACTATGTGGGAAAAAAATTTGGCAATGAAAATGGAAAAAAAAATGTTTTTTCCCTGATGATAAAGGTCTTAAAATTTTGTGTGTAAAGGAATCTATCAGAGAAGAAATACAAGTTTCTGGTAAACATAATCATAATAAAAACTAACAAGTATGAAGAACAGAATGCTGAGTCACCAGACTAATTGCTTTACATGAATCTCATTTCATCTCCACAACAGCCTTATGAAGTAATTGAGTTTAAGTATATTTTAATTTCAGAAAGATACCAAGGTATTATTTATCTTTACTTAGTAAATTAGCGAAGTTCATGGAAATACTGCTTGTGAGAAAATTTCCCAAGACATGAAAAGCACACTTCATAAAAAAAAACCATAAATTAAACTTCAGCAATTAAAAACCTTTTGATATTTAAAATACACTATTAAGAAATACAAGGACACAAACTAGAAGAAAACGTTTGCATTAAATACCTGATAAAAGGGCTTTTACCCAGGATTTATAAAGAAATCTCAAAACTCAGAGAGAAGATGGTGAACAACCCATTTAAAAATTAGGTAAAAGACTGAAAGAGACACCTCACCAAAGAAGACAGATAGATAGCAGATAAGCACATGAGAAAGCTCAACATGATGAGTCAATAGAAAGATTCAAACTAAAACCACAACGAGATCCTACCACGTAAACATTAGTATGGCTAGTATTAAAAGATTGGCCATATCATGTGTTGACAAGGCTTTGAATCAAGTGAAATTCTGCTACACTTTGATGGGAATGTTCAGTGGGGTACCACTTCGGAAAAAGAGTTTGCACTGAAAGTCAAATTTAAAATTTCTTATTTAAGTATTCACATACCATGTAATCCAGAAATCCCACACTTAGGTATTTGCCCAAGAGAAATAGAAGCATCTTCACAGGAAAACTGGAACACACGTGCTCATAGCAGTTTTTTGTTTTTTGTTTTCTGTTTTTTTACAAAATAGCCAAAATGTAAAACAAGCAAAATATCTCAGTGGGAGGAAGAAGGAACAAATCGCGGTAGATCCGTACAATAGACTATTCCAGGCAGTGGCACCCCCTTCAGTGCTCCTGCCTGGAAAATCCCATGGACAGAGGAGTCTGGTGTGCTGCAGGCCATGGGGTCACTAGAGTCAGGCACGACTGAGCGACTTCACTTTGACTTTTCACTTTCATGCATTGGAGAAGGAAATGGCAACCCACTTCAGTGTTCTTCTTGCCTGGAGAATCCCAGGGACGGGGGAGCCTGGTGGGCTGCCGTCTATGGGGTCGCACAGAGTCAGACACAACTGAAGCGACTTAGCAGCAGCAACAGCAGCAATAAAAAGCAAGGAACTTCTGTCACACAGGAAACTTGGATAGATATCAAAAATCTTATGTTGAGTGAAAAAAAACAGATCCAAAAGTGTACTTACTGTGTGATTCTGTTTATATAAAACTCTAGAATAGGTAAACTAGTCTGTAGTGACAGATCAAGGGTTGTCCAGGCCCAGGAAGTAGGGAACACAAAGGCACATATTCTTGGAAAGATTCTATATCTTAATTATAATAATGGTTGCATACATACATTTTTCAAAACTCCTTGACATTTAAGCTTAAATTGGACTATTCTATTGTAGGTATATTGTACCTTTATAAAGCTGACTATTGAAAATGATTTTCATCCCAGTGGGATTTTGTTTTTACATTACTGAAGCTGAAATACTTAAAAAAATAACTTGAAAAAAAGTTTTGTTACAAAAAAGAAGCTTTGTTAAAGAAATAATGACTTAGCTTTATGCTGAAGAATTATACATTTATTATACAAATTGTGAACACTATTTAATGACATCTGAAACTAATCCAAATGGATTTTTAAGGGAAAGGAGAGTCACATAACTCTATGTGAATTGTATCTCTCTTTAGAATTTTAAAATCAGCCATTACAGCTTTAAATTTAATTTCTTCTGTGCTTGTATGCTCCCTTGTTATCTTTTTAAGTTGTGGAAAAATGCTTGTTTATATGTGTAGTCTTTATGCAAATTATTTTGCTTCATAAGGATAACTTTTTTTTGTTCCTGACTTTTATTCATAGTGGTGAGGAAAGAAGAACATAAGTACATAATCTGTTTCTTCAAGATCTGGGAATATACCTAGTAAGGTGGAAAATATATTTTGCAGTGTTTTTTTTTCTTTACAGAATTGACCAAATCCAGACACACTGAAAATATTTCATGTAAAAAGTTGGTTATACCGACTTTAAATAAGAATGCATTTAAATAGGCAGGGCTTATTGTGACGGTGCTATTTTCTGTCTTAAAGATTCAAATTCATGAATTTTTGCACAGTACATGATTTTATGCCTAAAAATAATTATAAAAACTCAGAAGAAAATTATTCACTTTATTTCATATTTGGTCTAAGATTTTTATCCTTTTAATTGTCCTTGCGGGTATCTGTGTCTCAGAGGAGCATCTCACATTCTAGAAGTTACCCCAGGTCTCTTTAACTGAAAGAATGGAATAAAAAATTGAGTTCTCAGGCAAAGCCTGGTAGGGAAATGGAATATCCTCCCATTTAGTCTTCATAGTATAAAAAGTACAATGGTCTATCTAGTATAATTCAGGGCATGAATACTTCTACTAATAAAATATTTTAAGATTTATTTTGCTTCGCTCAAAACATCTTCAGTGCCTCCCAGATAGCAATGAAATAAAGTCTTCTTTCTGAGAGTGGACTTCAAGGCCTTCCATGACCTGTCGTTGATTCCACAACTTACTAGCTATGACTTTGGGCAAGGTACTGTTTTCTGCCTGAGCTTCTAGTTTCTTCATATCAAAAAATACATAGGAAAAGCAATGTCCTGCTCATAAACTTGATGTGGCCAATAATGAAAAAAAGTTTTTTGCTCACATTATATGTGTGGCATATAGTGAACAGTTAGTAGAGAGAGATATTTATTTCATGTTGCTATATTTGCCTTTTTTCTTTTTTAAAATTTCCCTACTGTGTGTAACTTAAAGGATCAATGTTGTTTTTATTTTTATTTTTCTCTTGTCTATTCAGTGGGCATTTATTGAAGGCTCACCATTGCCAGGGATCATGCTGGGTGCGGATGCTATAAGAGCAAAGGAAATGAACATGGCACCACCCTCAAGTAGCTTTCGGTCTCATGCTAAGAGAGTCAATAAATAAGAAATTCAAGGAGAAAAGTAGGTAGTGACAAATATTAGCATGGGATGGAGGGATAGGGAGGCCCAGTCTTGATGGCTGCTCTTAGAGAAGGCCTGAGAAAGGAGAAGGACATCACGCAAAGAGCCGAGGAAGAGGGCACACTGGTAAAGGGAATAGTACGGGCGACGGGCCTGTTTTAACATAGTTTGGTAGGTGAATGAGCAGAGAAGAGGCTGGAAATTAATGAGCAAAGGGGAGACAGTCCTGAGGTTTGCCTAGAAAAGCCTCCAGGGGCCAGATGTTGGGGGCTTGGAAGGGAGTTTGGGCAACATTCTATGTGCTGTGGAAAACCACAGCAGAAATCTACATGGCCAAAAGACCACTCTTGCAGGAGCTGAGACTGGAATGAACGGAGCTTGGTAGGTGGGATGGGAAAAAGGGGAACAAGGGTGGAAGATGTCTAGCATCTGGCTTCTGCTGGCCCCTTCGTCCTAAGCTGCGTTCCTTTCCCTGCGGCCTCCATTTCTACAGCCACTTCTTTCTTCCTCTCCGTGGGACACGCTGGGCCTTTGCACCATTTATTTTCTCTGCCTGGAATGCTCTTCACCCAGATCACTGACAGACTGGCTGGCTCTTATTCTTTGGGTCACAGCGCATAGTCACCTTTTCAGAGAGGACTTTCTCCCTTCTTGATGGATACGCAACTACGAATTTTTTTTGAATCAAAGCAAATCATTGAAATATGTATACTATCATGTAAGAAATGAATTGCCAGTCTATGTTCAATGCAGGATGCAGGATGCTTGGGGCTGGTGTATGGGGATGATCTGGAGGGAAGATGTGGGGTGGGAGGTGGGAGGGGGGTTCATGTTTGGGAGTTCGTGTAAAAAAATAAATAAATACCAAAAAAAAAAAATTAAACTGTTGCTCATAAGAATTAGTTTATCTCCTATGCCTCTGTCTCTTATACACATCTAGATGTGTATAAGAGACAGCTNAGAGGGAGGGATGATTTGGGAGAATAGCATTGAAATATGTATACTATCATGTAAGAAATGAATTGCCAGTCTATGTTCAATGCAGGATGCAGGATGCTTGGGGCTGGTGTATGGGGATGATCTGGAGGGAAGATGTGGGGTGGGAGGTGGGAGGGGGGTTCATGTTTGGGAGTTCGTGTAAAAAAAAAAATAAATACAAAAAAAAAAAAAAAGCAAATTGATTCAAAATTTGCAATGCAATATTTAGCTCATTATAAAAAGGGTACCTGATGAAAAGAATAAACCTAATATTTGAGTAAATAAATGTAATTGTTTCTACAGGTAAGTCATGGAAGACTTCAGTAGCTGATTTCAGAAGCTTGAAGCTGAAGTGCAGAAAACGTTTCTCAGCACGTCAGCGCTGTCAACCACTCCACAGCTCTTGCAGTCACTCTAATGCTACTACTGACTAACGTTAGTAGAGGAGCAAATGGTTGGGGGTTTTCTGCTGTTTCTCTGGCGGCCTCTTCTTGTCTTCATGGTCTCTGTAGTTTGCAGTGTGAACATACACAGAGGTTTATCACGGGTGTTGTAAAACATGCTTTTTAACAAGTTCCACCTCATTAGGATATTTTGAGGTATAAAAACTGGCATTCTGCTTTTAACTCATCTTAACAAGATGCAAAGAATTCCCAAGGAGGATATTTTCTCAAAATTATAACATAAGTGAAGTCTGATAACTAAAAGTTAAACATACATCTTAGAGAGTTTTGTTTGTTCATCTGTCAGTCTATTTCCTTATTTATTTAACTAGTTAAAAGTTCTTCATAACCGCATTTTACCTAAATAACATTAACAGCTTGCATCATCATCACATAGCGTAGCAGTTACTCTATAGTTATAGTGATAATAAACACAAATTTTAACTGAGTCTTTATAGAATCTGAAGCATAAGATAGATTTTTCATTTCAGATTATGTCTATAATGTTTATCTACAGTTAAAAATAAATACTCAGATAGTAACAATGAACCTTAATGATATATTTTGTTTTTATTTTTAATGTTACTTTCATTAGTAAGGCTGGAAACCCACATGTTTACCTAATCATTAATTACTGACACATTTAGAGCTGCCAAAAATGACCTTGAAATAGGCATTCAGGTATTTTGCCTTCCAAATCAGTTCAGTTCATTTCAGTCGCTCAGTCATGTCCGACTCTTTGCGACCCCATGAATCGCAGCACACCAGGCCTCCCTGTCCATCACCAACTGCTGGAGTTCACTCAGACTCGCGTCCATCGAGTCCGTGATGCCATCCAGCCATCTCATCCTCGGTCGTCCCCTTCTTCTCCTGCCCCCAATCTCTCCCAGCATCAAAGTCTTTTCCAATGAGTCAACTCTTTGCATGAGGTGGCCAAAGTACAGGAGTTTCAGCTTTAGTATCATTCCTTCCAAAGAAATCCAAGGTTTGATCTCCTTCAGAATGGACTGGTTGGATCTCCTTGCAGTCCAAGGGACTCTCAAGAGTCTTCTCCAACACCACAGTTCAAAAGCATCACTTCTTCGGTGCTCAGCTTTCTTCACAGTCCAACTCTCACATCCATACATGACTACTAGAAAGGCTGAAGTCAAAGACAAATTGCAGATTTTGTTTGAATAGAAAGACCCAAACAAAAGTTGAATACATCTCTGCTTACCACCATTAAATCTGTATGCAGGTCAGGAAGCAACAGTTAGAACTGGACATGGAACAGACTGGTTCTAAATAGGAAAAGGAGTACGTCAAGGCTGTATATTGTCTCCCTGCTTATTTAACTTCTATGCAGAGTACATCATGAGAAACGCTGGACTGGAAGAAACACAAGCTGGAATCAAGATTGCCAGGAGAAATATCAATAACCTCAGATGTGCAGATGATACCACTCTTATGGCAGAAAGTGAAGAGGAGCTAAAAAGCCTCTTGATGAAAGTGAAAGAGGAGAGTGAAAAAGTTGGCTTAAAGCTCAACATTCAGAAAACGAAGATCATGGCATCCGGTCCCATCACTTCTTGGGAAATAGATGGGGAAACAGTGGAAACAGTGTCAGACTTTATTTTTGGGGGCTCCAAAGTCACTGCAGATGGTGACTGCAGCCATGAAACTAGAAGACACTTACTCCTCGGAAGAAAAGTTATGACCAACCTAGATAGTATATTCAAAAGCAGAGACATTACTTTGCCGACTAAGGTCCGCCTAGTCAAGGCTATGTTTTTTTCTGTGGTCATGTATGGATGTGAGAGTTGGTCTGTGAAGAAGGCTGAGCACCGAAGAATTGATGCTTTTGAACTGTGGTGTTGGAGAAGACTCTTGAGAGTCCCTTGGACTGCAAGGAGATCCAACCAGTCCATTCTGAAGGAGATCAAACCTTGGATTTCTTTGGAAGGAATGATGTTAAAGCTGAAACTCCAGTACTTTGGCCACCCCATGTGAAGAGCTGACTCATTGGAAAAGACTCTGATGCTGGGAGGGATTGGGGGCAGGAGGAGAAGGGGACGACCAAGGATGAGATGGCTGGATGGCATCACCGACTCGATGGACGTGAGTTTGAGTGAACTCCGAGAGATGGTGATGAACAGGGAGGCCTGGCGTGCTGCGATTCATGGGGTCGCAAGAGTTGGACGTGACTGAGTGACTGAACTGAACTGAATTATTAACTGGTTTTTCCTTCTTTCTAAAGATTTCCTCTGTCCCTTTTTGAATGCTGCTCAGTGGGAATACTGATTCTATCTTGTTCAACAGTGCGTTCCCTGGGCCCAGAAACGTTCCTGGCACATAGCAGGAGTCCAGTGAATCTTCGCTGAGTGGATGGGCAGATGGATAACACACAGTGTACAGGCAAGAGATGATGTGACTTGACTATTGCAAAAGAAATGTGGAGAGTAATAGTTTTTTTTTTTTTCTTTTTGCATACAGAATCAATACAAATTATTAGGCAGGTTGATTTCCAGGGTTCTGGACTGAGAAATTTTTGTATCTTCAGTGTTTAGTATCCAGCCTAACACATAGTAGGTACCTTACTGATGTTTGTGAAATTAGTGAATTGACTCAACCTTGGACTTCGATAGATTTGATTAGCAGTTATGAAATTGACAAGCACCTACAAGCATTCTAGACGTGATATTCCCAAATCTGTGCTCACTGCTGATACCTGATGCTCCCATTGCTTCCCAGTGGCTGAACACAGGCAGAGGCCACTGAAGGGCAGCGTGGTGAACTTTACTGGCCGGGGTGGGGGTGGAGAGAGCCAGGGAAGTGTGATTACTATCGCTGTCATTTGACTTGGGGATTCAGCCAGGTTGCTATAAAGCTTTGCAGTACCTTACCTTCTTCCCCAGAGGAAAATGAAGAACGCTAATTTAGAAAAATACGGCGAATTTTCAAATTAATTATTGGAACAGTATCTGAACCATGAAAAAACTCTGCTTCCAAAAGAGGATTAAAAAAGAGCATAACGGCACTAATTGTCATAGAGCCTTTGCTACATTTTATAGATTTTTCATTTTGTAAAGCAGTGATTCATTTCAAAGGAAAAACGTTGAACAGCAATTCCAGCGAAAAGTTAAATTAATACAGACATTAGCCCAGACTCTACACGGGTGATGTTGGCAGGCTACATGAAGCTCTTGCTCCCGTGGACACCACACATGGGAAGACAACCTCCCGATTTCTTAGCTGCTATAGTCATTTACTAAATTGTGAGTTCTGATGTGTCCTCACCCTGGAATTCATTATATGGCTTCATGGGTTTGCTGGCCCTCCAATTAGCCACTTTTGCTGCCTGATTTCTTAAGAAAGGGACAAAGCTATTTGAATGTGGCCATATCCTGCACAATATGGAGTCTGTCATTTTTCCCCTTTCAATGATTTTACAAATAATGATGTGCTGAGCAGAGGGAAGATAACCATTTCAGCATGTGCCCACCAATCATCTCTTATTGTTTTCAAAGAATGAGCAAGTGTTCTTCTACACTTTGGGTCAAAACAATTTTTTTTTTAAATGACTAGAGTCATATGCACGCCTATGTGGAAAAGTTTCACTTTTAGAATCAACAAAATCATTGTATCCTCTCCTCACTGACCTCACTCCATCAAATCTCCATCATTTGTAATGAGTCTGAAAGTCTGTAAGCCTGATATTCTTTTCCCACCCACCCTGTCCCCACTCTCACTGGTTCTGTGGACTTCAGGTGACCACAGGATAACACAGGGGGCTGGGAAAATAACAGGCCTCAGAAGGGGCAGGCCTGCCTTCAAATCTTGTTTCAGTCCCATCATTGCTGTTTGATGCTAGAAAAGTTGCTTATGTTCATCTGTGCAATGGGTTTCATAATGAACACCACGCGAGGCTTTAGAGATGGTGCACTCCTTTGAGATGCAGATGAAGTTCCTGTCATGACTGATCATAGCTGTCACTGTTTCTGCCTAAATCCTCAGAGCACCCCGATTTGTTCATTTATCAATAGGATCATCTTCCCTTGAGTTCTATATTGTGAAACTGTCTCATATTCCATATATTAAACATCTCTCTGTCATTCCTCATTTATTCATTTAACAAATATGAGCTGTGAAATTACTATGTGTTAGGTCTGGCACGAGTCCACCTGTCCTAGAAATCCCTGCTTTGCAGAAGACTGTGTCAGGCTGCCTTTTGGTATTAAGAAAAATCCAGGGTATCCTTTATTTAAATATCTATGTTCATTTCAATATTAACCAACTTGTTGGGTGCTCCTATTTTGGAAAGCATGCTGCTAGCACTAGAATAAGATACAGACCAGAAGGGAGTTTTTTTTAATCTCATAGTTGATGCAGCTACAGGCAAAGTATTTCAAACACGTAACTTAATAAACTTCACCTCATGGCAAATAGATGGGGTAAAAATGGAAACGGTGATAGACGTTATCTCCTTGGGCTGCAAAATCACTGTGGATGCTGACTGCAGCCATGAAATTAAAAGACACTTGCTCCTTGGAAGAAAAGCTATGACAAACTTAGCATATTANAACACGTAACTTAATAAACTTCACCTCATGGCAAATAGATGGGGTAAAAATGGAAACGGTGATAGACGTTATCTCCTTGGGCTGCAAAATCACTGTGGATGCTGACTGCAGCCATGAAATTAAAAGACACTTGCTCCTTGGAAGAAAAGCTATGACAAACTTAGCATATTAAAAAACAGAGACATAACTTTGCTGACAAGTGTCCATATAGTCAAAGCTATGGTTTTACCAGTAGTCGTATACAGATGTGAGAGTTGGACCATAAAGAAGGCTGAGCACCAAAGAACTGATGCTTCTGAAACATGGTGCTGAAGAAGACTCTTGAGAGTCCCTTAGGCAGCCAGGAGATTAAACCAGTCAATCACGAAGGAAATCAGTCCTGAATACTCATTGGAAGGACTGATGCTAAAGGTGAAGCTCCAAAACTTTGGCCACCTGATGCAAAGAGCTGACTCACTGGAAAAGACCCTGATGCAGGGAAAGATTGAGGGCAGGAGGAGAAGAGAGCAACAGAGGATGAAATGGTTGGATGGCACTGCTGACTCAATGGACATGAATTTGAGCAAACTCTGGGAGACAGTAAAAGACAGAGAAGCTTGGCCTGCTGCAGTCCATGGAGTAGCAAAGAGTCAAATATGACTGAGAAACAACTTAATAGATACATTCATAATTTAGGTCTGGAGTCTTAGATTTTACTGCCTCTATCATGGGAGGCCATATAAAACCTGAGGGACCATAGAGGGAAAATATATATATAACATATTCATATATATATATGTTAACACTTAGGTAAGATTACAGCTTTCTAGATAAGCAAAATATACAGTTTTTATGTTCAATAAAGCACCTAAAACTGTTATGTCTGGATATATTAATAAAAATCCCATTTTTTTAGATGTGATTGTTTTATTTTTGTTTGTTTGTTTCTCTTAATCTCTGAACTGTTGGGTCTCAGATTTTCTAATCCCAAATATTCTGAGAAGAGATTACAGCCCACGCCCGATTCTCTAGGGACTTCCGAGACAGATAGAGCATGGATAATTGGTATCTGTAAACAGTATATCATATCTTGCTTCAGTCAAAAGTTCTTGTACTTTTCCTACTGAACTTTTGGCCAGACCTATTGACAAACAGCAAAGTAGATGGAGTCTGCTAGTGAGCATGAGCCCAGAGGCTTTGAACCCAACCCAACTGCACTGAGAATTTAGCAGTGTAGGAGAGGATCCAATGCTTGGCCAACCCAGAGGGAGGAGAAGTATTTGGCCAGGAGCTCTTGGGGGAGCCTGTTCACCAAGCAGGATTATAGAGCAGTGGAGGGAGCCAGGAGTGTCTGTCAGGCTCTGTGAACCCAGATGAGGCCTGCTCTGTGAGGATAATTAAAACCTCACCCTGAAAGGACTGACCCAGTCTTCTGAGTGTTCAGAATATGTGAAAATTTTCCAGAAATGATTTTATATTTTATTGCAATTAAGTAGCTACTGTGTGCAAATCTCCATGTATACGGCTGTAACTTGGTATTTTGCATGACCTTGATTCTGCTTTTATTCTCCTTAAGAAAGTCCACCAGCGAAATCTGGTTGTTAGGGAGAGGAAAGTGCTCTGTCATTACTGAACTGAAATGCTTCCATCAACCCTGAATTACAGGAAGAATCTCCTGTACTTAGCTATTGTTTGCATCATCGTCGCCATCATTATTCCAGGCTCCTGAAGGAGAGACGAGAGTGCTTCTTGTAATGCCAACTGTGATTTGCATGTTCATAGAAGGTTTGAAGTTTCAGAAATTAAATGTCGGGGTGTAAAATTTTCTTGAAGGAAGAAAGTATGATTGCATCGAACTTTCAAAGTACAATCAAAGTCTAAAGGAAATATAATTATTATTGTCGGTTTATCACCTCAAACATGTTGTTGTAAATGTCATTATATCAGATGAGTTTGGTAACAGGTTTTCCATTTTGCACTTTATTTGACAAGGTGATTCATTGTTTAGTGCAGTTTAAGATGTCAGTCCTTCTGGAAGGAATTGAGCTGAGCTGATGTGCATAAGAACATTCCTCCATCAAAGTATATGATTAAAGAAGGGTTAGACTTCTGAAATATTGTTTCCAAACTTGCTGTGAATAAGAGTAGTTTCTTTGTCGAGAGATAATTTATCACAGTTTGCTACATCTGGGAAAGTGTATGTAGATTACACAGAGACTATGGCATTTTGCATAGATCTAAGTCTCTGCAGAACTGTCCTCCTTCGAATAAGTTTGTCTGCAGCATGGAAACCTAGTTTGTAACTGCAGTTGTGTGCTTCTGTGGGTTTCGCAGACACAACTGAAGCAACTTAGCAGCAGCAGCAGCAGCAGGTAGGTCAAAGGTAAAGAATCTGCCTTCGATGCTGGAGACCTGGGTTCTATCCCTGGGTCAGGAAAATTCCCTGGAGAAGGGCATGGCAACCTTCTCCAGTATTCTTGCCAGGAGAATCCCATGGACAGAGGAGCCTGGTGGGCTACAGTCCATGGGGTCGCANAGCAGCAGCAGGTAGGTCAAAGGTAAAGAATCTGCCTTCGATGCTGGAGACCTGGGTTCTATCCCTGGGTCAGGAAAATTCCCTGGAGAAGGGCATGGCAACCTTCTCCAGTATTCTTGCCAGGAGAATCCCATGGACAGAGGAGCCTGGTGGGCTACAGTCCATGGGGTCGCAAAGAGTTGGACACAACTGAGCAACTGGCACACATACACACCTCACAGTAAACCTGGGTGACAGAGTAAGCATTTGGCTCAACATCTTTGTATGTAACATGTTGGGTTAGTTTGTGTCAGTCACCCAGTATAGGTAGCTCACAACAGAGCATCCAGCTTTTGATCTCCAAAAGGGAGCCAGAATCTTCTTTTTGCCATTATGATGATGCCAAAAGCATTTCCTTTTTCTCTTTGTTAAAGTCTTACATCAAAATTTTAAATAAGAACGTAGATCTTTGTAATAAAAAAAAACCATTTATATATATCCACGAAGAACCAGGAATCAGACTAATTAATACATAATCTCTCATCTTCAAAACAACCTTGCCAATTATTTGCATCCTTATTATACAATTGAGGGATCTGAGACTCTGAAAGTGTAAGTAATTTGCCTAAAGACATACAGATATTGAGTGACAGAGCTGGGATTTGTCACCCCGAGACCCCAGTGCCCAAAGTTCTTCATCTTCTGTGGTTGGTGTGTGTCTAAAGCACATCAAACATGCCTTTTTTTTTTTTTTTTTAAGCAGTGTTGCCTATAGGTTTTAGAGCTTGCTTAGGCAATTCCTATATTTATATATAGTGTCTTTCAAAATTCCACTTGGTACCTGACTGTTAATATCTTGTTGTAGGTGTAACTGTTTACATCAAACAGAACTGAAAGATGGAACATTCTTGGGACTTCCCTAGTGGTCCAGTGGTTAAGAATTCACCTGCTAATTCAGGGGACATGGGTTCGATCCCTGGTCCAGGAAGATTCCACATGCCATGGAGCAACCAAGCCCATGTCCCATAATTACGAAAGCCCTGGTGCCAGAAGCCCTTTCTCCACAAGAGAAGCCGCTGCGGTGAGCAGCCCCTCACCGCAACTAGAGAAGGCCGTACTCAGCAACAAAGACCTAGCACAGACCAATATACACAAAGTTCTTTAAAAAGCTGGACCATTCTTTCTTTTCTTTTTCCAAATTCAAATACATGCTGATGTCAACAAAGATCAAAATGGTCCAAGGCTCTTAGAGGGAAATTAGATACAAAGGAACTCCCAAGTATTTTCCAGATTATATTATTTAGAATTGACCAGGTAGAGAATGTCATGTGATAAAATTCCTTTTTCAAACTGGACAGGGTTTTTATGAGAGACATAATGATCAACGTTTGATAATACAAAATAATTGTGTTATGCAATTGCCATTAAAAATGACAGATATGTCATAGCTGAATAATATCTTCTCCGATGATAAAAGAAGAGGCAGGTTTGATGCTTATATTGGTTCGAGGTTGAAATATTTTCAAGGCCTCCTCCCCACCAGTTTATGTTGAGGATGGGAGTCCAGGATAATTTGCATGGCTCTAAGCCCTGTGTGGGCTCTGCTTCTTGGAGTTGGAATCAAGACTCCAAATTTGGGATCCACTGGAATACTCAGGTATCCCAAACTAGAGGAGGAACTCCTGTGACTTCCTGTTTACATTATGGCAGCAGAAGCTTTGAAACCTCAGGTTTGTATGTGTATTTAACCATCGATTTTTTGATTGATGTTACCAAAAATGAAGCCGTCTCCAGGTACGAGGGCTTGTTTTCATTTCCATTTAGATTTTTTTAATGTTTATCAGTATTCATATGTCTGTCCACATATACCTACCGACAAACACACACTTGATGGTTTCAAATTCCCTAATAGAATTAAAGCACTTACAATATATCCCATAAATAACACATTGCTTGGGAAGCAATAGAGCACTGTAGAGTACGTGGTGTCGGATGTGTGGACTCAGATCCCAGTTCTACTTCCATACTATTTCTGAGACTTTGGGCAATTATTTAACTTCTCTCTTCTCAGCTTCTTCATATTTAAGTGGTGTCTACTGCATAGATTTATATGGGTAATATTTGTAAATCATCTAGGAGAGTATTTGGGTACATACTGAGTGCTATATAACTATTTGCTTAGTAAGATTTTTTTTCTTGAAGCAATATGTTTCTCTATTACCTCACATCCCTTAAAATGTCTATTATCAAATCTAAACTATAATGAGATATTACATCACACTGGTCAGAATGTTTGGCCATTATAAAAAAAAAATCTACAAACAATAAATGCTGGAGAGGGTGTGAAGAAAAAGGGATCCCTTTTACACTGTTGGGAGGAATATAAATTTATACAGCCCCTGTAGAAAACAGTATGGAGGTTTCTTAAAAAAAAAAGTCCAGAAATAGAACTACCATATTACTCAGCAATCCCACTCCTAGGCATATACCTGGATAAAAGCATAATTCCAAAAGATACATACACCTCTGTGTTCACTGTAGCACTATTTGCAATAGCCAGGACATGGAAGCAACCTAAATGTTCAGAGGACTGAACAAAGAAGATGTGGTACATATATACAATGGAACACCACTCAGGAATGAAACTGGGTCATCTGCAGAGGCGTGGATGGACCAAGAGACTATCACACAGAGTGAAGTGAGTCAGAAAAAGAGAAACAAATAGTGCATATATCCACAGAATATATGTGGAATCTAGGAAAATAATTCAGATGCACCTATTTGCAAAGCAGAAATAGACACAGACATAGAGAAGAAGTGTATGGACGCCAAGGTGGGAAAGAGAGGGTGGGATGAACTGGGAGACTGGGACTGACATATATACACTATGTATAAAATAGACAACTAACGAGAACCTACTCTATAGCACTGGGAGAAAAAAAGAAGGTACGATCTGTTTATACATCATATATTGAGTTATCTTTAAAAACACACTCCAGTATACATTGCTACTGCTGTTGCTGCTAAGTCGCTTCCATTGTGTCCAACTCTGTGTGACCCCAGAGACAGCAACACACCAGGCTCCCCCGTCCCTAGGATTCTCCAGGCAAGAACATTGGAGTGGGTTGCCATTTCCTTCTCCATCACACAGAGTGAAGTGAGTCAGAAAAAGAGAAACAAATAGTGCATATATCCACAGAATATATGTGGAATCTAGGAAAATAATTCAGATGCACCTATTTGCAAAGCAGAAATAGACACAGACATAGAGAAGAAGTGTATGGACGCCAAGGTGGGAAAGAGAGGGTGGGATGAACTGGGAGACTGGGACTGACATATATACACTATGTATAAAATAGACAACTAACGAGAACCTACTCTATAGCACTGGGAGAAAAAAAGAAGGTACGATCTGTTTATACATCATATATTGAGTTATCTTTAAAAACACACTCCAGTATACATTGCTACTGCTGTTGCTGCTAAGTCGCTTCCATTGTGTCCAACTCTGTGTGACCCCAGAGACAGCAACACACCAGGCTCCCCCGTCCCTAGGATTCTCCAGGCAAGAACATTGGAGTGGGTTGCCATTTCCTTCTCCAGTGCATGAAAGTGAAAAGTGAAAGTGAAGTCACTCAGTCATATCCAACTCCTAGTGACCCCATGGACTGCAGCCCACCAGGCTCCTCCATCCATGGGATTTTCCAGGCAAGAGTACTGGAGTGGGGTGCCGTTGCCTTCTCCGTCCAATATACATTAGGTGCTGGCAAATACTGCTTGATTCCACTTATATGAGGTACCTAGAATAGTCTAATTCATAGAATCCAGAAGTACATTGTTAGTTGCTTGGGGATGTGCAGAGGGGAGATGGGGCCTTCCTTAGTGTTTAATAGGGACAGAGCTTCCGCTTAGGAAAGTGAAAAATTTGAGAGTTGAATGACAATGTGAATGTACTTATTGCCACCGAACCGTACAGGTAAACATGGTTAAAATAGCTTGTTTTATGTGACTTTTACCGCAGTGAAAATATTTAAATAAAAAAAGATAGGCGATAGCTCAGGGTAAGAATGTGAGGGAAAGAGAGCACTTGTGCGCTGTTGGTAAGAAGGTGGATCGATGCAGCCACTACAGAAAATAGTCTCAAGTTCCTCAAAAAAGAAGAACTACCGCATGATTCAGCAGTTCTACTTCACGGTATTAATACTGATCTGAAGAAAAATGAAAACACCAAGTCGGAAAGGTATCTGTCGCGTGTTCATTGCAGATGAACATGTCCCACGTTCATTGCAATAGCCATGATGTGGAAACAACCTGTCTATTGGCAGATGAATGGGTAAATAAAATCTGATGCACACACACTCAGGAGTATTCAGCCATAGAAAAGAGAGGAAGTAAGATGTCAGAGAAAGACAGATGTTCTTTGATGTCACTTATATGTGAATGTGTAAAGTGACATCGCTCAGTCATGTCCGACTCTTTGCGACCCCGTGGACTGTAGCCCACCAGGCTCCTCTGTCCATGGGATTTTCCAGGCAAGAGTATTGGAGTGGGTTGTCATTTCCTTCTCCAAGGGATCTTCCCAACCCAGGGATTGAACCTGAGTCTCCTGCATTGCAGGCAGACGCTTTACCCTCTGAGCCACCAGGGACGCCCTTGCGAATGTGTAATCTATAAAACAAAATAAAAACGTGCTCACAGATACAGAAAACAGACTGGCGGTTGGCCAGGACAGAGGTAAGGGGTGGGGGTGGGCACACTGAATAAAGGGGGTCAAAAGGTATGAACTTCTAGTTATAAAATAAGTAAGTGATGGGGATGTAATGCACAGCATGGTGACTGTAATGAACAATGTCTGGCACATGCCAAAGTTTCTAAGAAAGCAGATCTTAAACATTTTCATAAAGAAAAAAATTGTATACAAATTGTATTGTATGCATGCTGACAGATGTGAGTCAGATTTTTGCAGTGATCATTTCACAGTATATACAAATATTGAAGCATTATTTTGCATACTTGAAACTAGTATAATGTTATATACCAGCACACCTCAAGAAAAATGATCATAATGGATTAGGAAATATGTACTTAGAAGCATGGTTTGTGGAGCATTAACTCTTTTACACTTGTGCTTGATCCTCCTAAGGAGGCAATTGATACAATTTGAAGGTAGAAGTCACGTTTTTGTGTGGATTGGCTTCTGCATCAGGGTAGCTACAAAAGAATCAAAATTCTGTACATAAGGCAAATTGGTTTGACCGTTTTTATTTTAAACTATTGTTCCTAGAGATACTAAGTGGTGGTGATCAGACAAATAAACTGCTTGAATCCAAGACTAAACCTGGACAAGCCACCTCATGTTCCAGAGCCTTAGTTTCTTCATCAATAAATCAGAAATATGAATATATCTACTGGTTAGGTTGTTATGAGAACCAAATAAGTTAACTTTTGCAAAGCACTACTAACTACAGTCCTTTAATCAGTAACGCTATGTATTATATTAATCTGTATAGTTTTATGATTTGAATCCCTTGTCCACATTCTCTCATCTTATTGTCAAGGATAAGTGTAAATGGTATCAAATGACTACATTTAAACTGGTATAATGCTTGAGAATGCCAGTGAATCACATTAAGAGGTGAGGAAGCTCATAGGTATACATGTGCTGATGGTCAGATTTTTATACAGTAATGTGCAAAGTTTTGATTTCCATATTTTAAAAAATATGTGGTGAAATGACAATAAATTTAGAGAAACTAGAATAAAGTAAAATATTGAGGAAATAGGAAACCGACCCTGGGACAAAAGATGGAAAGGACTGGCCTTATTTACCTGAAAAGAGACTGATAAATTACTTAGTCAAGGTTTTGAAGAATAGCTTTTATGAGAGTTTTATTTTCATATATGAGAAGATTAAGGAACTGACTGTAGATACTCGTCAGCAAAGTGGACAATGTGAGGACTTCTGTCCATGAATGATGGACATTCCCACCATAGGACAGTCTCTTGACAATCTCTAAAAATCTTCAAACATGAGGTAAACTATCATTATCCTGGATATTTATTTATTTTTATTTTTATTTTTACTTTATTTTACTTTACAGTATTGTATTGGTTTTGGCATACATTGACATGAATCCATCATGGGTGTACATGGGTGTACATATCCTGGATATTTAGAATAACTAAATCTAATTCCTAGGGATGAAAAGTGAGACCTGATAACCACAAACTTCTCCAAGAGTTGATTTTGCACACGGAAGACTAAGGGCTTTCCAAACTCAGTTCTGTCCATCACCACCATGCGGTGCCACTGTTATCTGAGGTTGGGCCTCTCAGCCCCCACGGTGGCCCATTACCATGAACAGCCTCCTCTATACACTCCAGAGTAGAATATCATCACTTTTTATGTGTGCCATGGGGTGAAAGTGTAGGAAATCACTGACTTCAGTGTGTAATAGTCTGAAAAAGAGGTGGCATCTACACACAAATATTGTCAATTTACTGAAAACCTTTTGGAGGCTAAATACGACCTTGTGATACACATATGGGAGCCAGGACAGAAATGAGAAAATTAAGGAATTTACAGCATTCAACATTCAGACTGCTTAGGTGTTCTTTGGATTTTCCTTCAGAAAAGAACATTAGAGGAATTCAGCTGAAACGTTACAATGACTTGGCCAGTGTGACAAGGTCTGTCACTTCATGACAAGTGCTGATGGAGCCCATCCATTTCCAACAATCTGTACCTTGGAAAATCTGGAGTGATACGATTCCAAATTTTCTTGACAGAAAGCCAAGACAACCTCTTGAGCTAAAGGACACAGATCACATTCATCATGTTCTTTGACTTTTTGTCTCTTCCTTTTGTGTTTCCAGTTTTATGCTTAGGAACTTTGTATTTGATCATAATCAGAGTAGAAACTATTCACCCACCAGTCATTCATTCTTTTATTTACCAGACACATAGAAAGAACATTTATAAATTTATAGAATGACTGTTCAAAGTTTTGAATGATCCAATAAAACAGAAAGGTAATTGGGATCGTGAGACACACATTGAAATAACTATCATATAAGAGAATGTATAAGAAGCACCACGAAGGTAAACTGGGAAAATAGTTTTGGACAATGGAAAAGGAGATGAGAAATCAGCATGCAGCATATAATTCTGAAGGTAAAATGCAGTCTTTCAATCAGAAGCATTTTAAGACTTTTCATGGAATTTATTGATTTATCATTGGTCATCGAATCCATAAAAAGGCCTAAGTGTATGATCTCAACATAGATTCAAGGCTTATAATTCTCTCTCAGGGCCATTACTGCTGGACAGTATGGTACAAATTAACGTGGCTAGGATGAGCCTTCTTTTTGACAGATGAAATGTCTAGTCTAAATGACATAAAACGGGGCTGGATCCCAAGTGCCCTCCTTTTAATTTTATAACTGAACAAATTGGTTGTGTTTAGATGTCCCAGCCACAGCAGGACAAGTACCTCTCATGTGTTGATGACATACTTTCCTATATGGTTACAAAGTGGCTTTGACAAGCAATTCAGCCTATTGGCCAAATTATGTCAGAAAAAAAGATGCTAAGTATTAGTTCTCCTAAAAACAAAAGTGATCCATTTTGGCAGGCATACTTTGACATCTTAATGGATAATATTACACTAGTCTGCTCAACTGATGCCATATGTAATTCCTTAGGGTAAAATCTGTGATTCACCTGGTTAACTCTTGGCATTCTGTTGGTCTTAAACATTTGACATGGGTCATGTTAAGGATATTCTGTGGTTAAGAAAGATCTTTGGTACTTCTTATCTTCAAAACCTTCTAAGACAGGCCATCTCCGTTGTACCCTGTGATACAAAATTCCAGCATTTGCATCAATCTGTGTAAACAGTGAGTTGGTTTGTGAGAATTGTCCTTGGTCTATTAAAAAGTGCTCATCTGGCTTACTGTTTTACAGAGGTGAAGTGACTCTCCATTAAGATAAAAATATCAGACAAGTCTTTTTTATTTTCACAGGGAAACAGCATCTCTGTCACCTACACATCTGATCTTTTTTTCAATCAGAAATGTGGACTATCTGTGAGTAGATCTAGATAGCAATCTCAAATTTAAATTACATTATTACTCATCTGCTGTCAAAAAGCCTGGCTGAGACTATTGATGCTTAGAAGGAATTGTTGAAGGGAACCACCGATCAGGCATTTTCAAGATTCTTCAAACTACAACTATGCTGTGTCCTTACTTATCATAAGTAGTTCTATGCAGACACTGGGGGAAGGAGAGGGTGGGATGAATTGAGAGAATAGCATTGAAACAAACACATTACCATGTGTAAAATCAGATAACCAGTGGCATTTGCTGTATGATGCAGGGAGCTCAAATCTGGTGCTCTGTGACAACCTAGAGGAGCGGGATGGGGTGGGAGGTAGGACGGAGGTCCAAGAGAGAGGAGACATATGTATATCTAGGGTTGATTAAAGTTGATGTATGGCAGAAACCAATATAATATCGTAAAGCAATTATACTCCAATTACAAATAAATAAATAAATAACTTCTGGAAAACTATAAAAAGAAGTAGCTCTATGCACCCTTTTTAAAAAGTAGACTTAAATCATAGTATCTGTTATGTTATTCAATGGTCCTCAAATAAAGACTCATTGGGCAAATTCCTCCCAAAACTCAGGTACAGGGAAAAAGTTATTTCCTTTTGTTAAACAAAGAATACTCTCATTGGTCAGGTTTTCTTTACTTTAATTGCTGACAAACTCAGAGTAAATTTTTATGCTTAGATTTAGTGCTTTCCCCTTGTTTGGATTTTCAAATAATTATTCCCTCACTGTTTTTATTCCTTGGTTCATGTCTTTCATTATATTAATAATTTCCCACTCAACTGTGATTTTTATTGCAAGCTACCTCATATCACATATCACTTGAGAAAACAGGCAGTGTATAAATACATATGGAAAACATCATCTCTTCAACATAGACTGGTTAGCGACTGTTTGGAGCAATGACTAAGAAAGTATGGAAAATGTAATACCTGTAGAAGAATCGCTTGATGTATGTGATAAACACACACTTAGGCTTTACCTCATGTCTGCTGGATCAGAACAAAGGTTGGACTGGGAATTTTCATTTCCACAAGCTTCTCCAGTGCGTGTTCTACAGATTAAGGACAGATAACTCCAAAGTTACTAGCCTTCCTTCAAAAGAAGGCTACGTCCTGTATTTCCCAAGCACTGTCTACAGCTCTGTGTGTGCGCTCAGTCGCTCAGCTGTGTCTAATTCTTTGAGAACTCATGCACTGTGGTCCGCCTGCAGGCTCCTCTGTCCATGGGATTATCCAGGCAAGAATACTAGAGCAGGTTGCCATTTCCTCCTTCAAGGGGTCCTTCCAACCCAGGACGTGAACCTGTTATCTCTTGTGCCTCCTGCTCTGGCAAGTGGAATCCTTACCACTGTGCCACCTGGGAAGCCTGTCTGCAGCTCTAGTAGGTCAGAAATTTAGATATTCGCAAAATGCCTGGTTAAATGAAATGTGTGAGGAAAAGTGATAAACCCTAGGCCTGAACCAAGAATGAATAAGGAACTGGAAGATTATTACTATATACCATATGTGAGTCATGGGGAGTATGACACCAGGGTGGCAGCAGAAATGGCAAGTATTTAGAGATTTCAAACTGTGGGGGAGAGGGAACACAGGACTTTTCTAGTCACATTTTGGAGGTGTGAGAGAGATCAGAGCTATTCCAGAATTTGAATGTTGAACAATTGGAAAAATCTTAATGTCATTATGTGACATAGACAATCATATAAAAGTAAAAAAAAAAAATACAAGTTTGGATTTTAAAGTATGAGGTCCTAAGAAAACTAGTAGGTGAAAAGACAGTTGGATAAATGGGCCTACATCTAGAATTCTTGAGAAAAGCCAAGCTTAGTGATTAAACGCTGGAACATTACACCGAGAGGTGAGTTGAAATCATAGAACTAGATAATAACTCTGGAACTATAGAATGAAATGCAAGGAAGGCTGAGAAAGAAATCTAAAGAAACACCTCCAGTGAAGCGAGGGACGAGACACATGTCAAAAAGTAGGAGGCAGAAAAGAGAACTATGGGCTTCAGAAGTCAAAAGAAAAATGGTTTTCAAAAGAGGGTTTGAGTGCCAGATGCTCTTTTGCTGTCTGCTAGGACTATAATTTCCTGAGGAATTGTACTTGAGCCATTTGAGTAGAGTGGAGGGAACAAATGGGAGGGATAGAAGCCTAGAACTCAGGTGGTATAGGATGGAGAGCTAGGGTGGTCATAGGATCAGGAAGAAGGCTTGAGGATGAGGTCGCTGATAGACTCTGTGGTGTCTTTTCCAAAACTAGGAAAATGTGATGCTTATAATGGGTAGACACTCCCAAGCGTGCTGGCCTTTGGCCTGCAGAATAATGGCCGGTTTCACCCTGTCTGGCCCCTTCAGCTAGGGGTTTTATGCTGAAGCTTTTGATGACAGCACATATTTAAGAATGTTTCTAGGCCTAGAAAAAGTTAGCATTTGTTGCTGGGTGTAAGGACATTATGGAGAGTAACTAAGAGACAGGAGGATACAGATAATTGATAAATCAAGGGGAGCATGAAAACTCACAGCTGCTCTTAGAAAACAGAGCAGATACAGCTATTTATACCAATACCTTACTTGAAATAAATGTCATTAATCTTTTCACATAATACGGGCATGGAATGGACTCCAAATCTCCTTTGATATTTACAAAAGGGCTTCAGAAAAGTTGTGAATGCCATATAGTTACAACAAAGAATGAGGCAGATTTCAAGAATTGATATGGGATAATTTCCAGAGGATATTATTAAATGAAAAAAAAATCAGAGACAAAGGACACATTTGGTATACCACCTTTTGTGGTAGAAAGAAAGGAAAATAAAAATATATTCATATATCTGTTTATTACTACAGAAAGAAGCAGAAGAAAAGTAAGCCAGAAGACAACAGAATTTTGGACTTGTAAGAGCTGATGGGAACCGAGGTTGATGAGCTAGGTGAGGGAACGACAGTGTTTTTAATATACCTTTTTAGGTAGTTTTGAGTTTGGAGAACATGTTAATATTCTACATATCCAAAAATAAAAATTAGTTAATAAGAACTGGAGGGAAGAAAAAAAATAACCAAAAACTGAAAGGAAATGAACAAATGAACTTACTTTTGTTTTAAATGAAAGTCATAATAAAAGGGAAGAAATAAAGAAAGAAGGGAAAAGAATTGGGGGATGAAGGGGTGGGGGGAAAAGGGCCAATACCTAAGCCACAACATAACTTAGGGACTTGGGAACACAGTGCTTGACCATGCCCTCAGTCTCGAGCAGAGCTGGGAATGTGGGAAAGAGAACGTGGGGATGGGGAGACTGCAAACGAATTCTGAACTCTTTTTTGCAGGTTTATTACAGTGAAGTGAAGTGAAGTCTCTCAGTCATGTCCGACTCTTTGTGACCCCGTGGACTGTAGCCCACCAGGCTCCTCTGTCCATGGGATTTTCCAGGCAAGAATACTGGAGTAGGTTGTCATTTCCTTCTCCAGGGGATCTTCCCGACCCAGGGATCGAACCCAGGTCTCCCGCATTGCAGACAGACGCTTTCACCTCTGAGACACCAAAGCAATTCTGAAATCATTTTAATGGTATTGTGTTACTCAGCAAATGAGTAAATGTGTTGATGTTGGTATCCAGGGAGCTCACGATGGAAGAAGGGAATATGAAATGGGAAAAGTCAAGAAAGAGTCTGTGGGATGGGTTCTAACTGGAGGAACTGATGAGAACTCCTGATTTCTAAGATCAGTCTATGTATGTGTATCTGTGGGTTTGCATCTGCATGTATATACATCTATACATGTGAATATGCCTTTGCATATATACATGTACATATATGTGTATAATATTTGTGTATCTGCTAGATTCCGACTGAAGGGTCAGAAAAGCAAAAACATCTCAGTAGCCCTAAGCAAACCAAACGCTCAGATCTTGGTCTCCAATGCCAACTCCTATGAAGGACCAGAGCTTTGCTAAGAGATTAAAGGACTGGGGCAGGTAAGTACAAGGTAAGGTTGAAACATCTTGTTATACCAGAAAGTGAGAGATTGTTTAAAGATGTCATAAGACTAAAGAGCAAGATTGAAAGGCTCCCACTGGTCAAATAAGAGACAATTTCAGCACCAAAATAATTTGAGTATAGTGATGGATTATAAAATAATTGGCAAAAAAGAAATTCATGAATTCATACTTATAAATATATAAATAGGAGGAAAGAGAGAGATTTCATTATAGTGAAATATCGAGGGCCACTGCTAAGTGTAAAGAGAGTGGCAGAGTTGGAAAATCATAATTTTGCAGCCATCTTAGAAAGAATTGGGTGAGATAAGTATTATCAATGGATGGTAAATAAATGGAAAATTTTGAGGAGGGGCAGGATATTTACATGGTTTTACAGTGTCTCCATAAAATGTCCAAAATTAACATCACTAATGGGAAACAGATGAACAATATGTGTCTCTAGACAGGACACACCAGGAATGATAGAAAGCCATCTATGTTGATTCCTGTCAAGAAATCATGATTTCAATCTAATCACAAGGAGAGATCAAACAGAAAGTGGGGAATCATCTATTTTGCAAAGGGGGAATCATTCTTCAAAATTTCCAGTGTTATACGAAGACAAAGAAAGACTGAGGAAATGTTTTCAGGTTGAAGGAGATTAAAGAGACATGACAACTAAATTCAAGACTTAAATTATGTACAAAAAGGGAAAAGGATATTATGAAGGAAATTTATAAAACTGGAACATGCAAGGCAGATCAAGTAAATAGAGTTTGTATATTTTATATTTATATCCATAAATCTATCAACAACTGCACCATGGTTTTATAAAAGAACACACCTATGTCCCTGTCTCTTATACACATTATGGCAAATAGATGGGGAAACAATGGAAACAATGACAGATTTTATTTTCTTGGGCTCCAAAATCACTGCGGATGGTGACGGCAGCCACTAAATTAAAAAATGCTTGCTCCTTGGAAGAAAAGCTATGACAAACCTATTAAAAAGCAGAGATGTCACTTTACCAACAAAGGTCCATCTAGTCAAACCTATGGTTTTTCCAGTAGTCATGTATGGATGTGAGCGTTGGACCATAAAGAAGACTGAGAGCCAAAGAATTGAAGCTTTTGAATTGTGGTTCTGGAGAGGACTCTTGAGACTCCCTTAGACAGCAAGGAGATCAAACCAGTCAATCATAAAAGAAATTAGAAGAACTGATGCTGAAGCTCCAATACCTTGGCCATCTGGTGTGGAGAGTCAACTCACTGGAAAAGACTCTCATGCTGGGAAAGATTGAGGGCAGGAGGAGAAGGGGGAGACAGGATGAGATGGTTGGATGGCATCACCAACTCAGTGGATATGAGTTTGAGCAAACTCAGGAGACAGTGAAGGACAGAGGAGCCTGGCATGCTGGGGTTCATGGGGTCCCAAAGGGTCAGACACAACTTAGTGACTGGAGAACAACAATACAAATAGCCTGTCAAATATCAGCCATATACCCTGAAAGTGGCCTGCAGATCTTAATGGAGACTATAAACCATTATAGACTCTCTGACCAGCTCTCTCCCAGTCCCTAGTGGTGAGGACTCTTGAATGGTGACCATCTGGTTGAGTTTACTGCACAGCACCATGGGGTAAGGCCATACTCCCATGAGCAAGGCAGTTCTACTTTGATGAGCCCTGTCTCACTGTCAATCATCTGTGGAAGAGGCGGGGCCCAGGGAGGCACCAGAAACAGGCTGGCCATGGCTGGCTGGGACAGGGCCACAGATGGCAGGGCGGTACCTGTTCCAGAAGATGCGGAAGTGGCGGAGCAGAAGCCCTATGGGAGTACTCATGAACCAGGCAGCCTCATCAGGAGTTTCCAAAGGAGAGAGAATCTCAGGGCATGACAGGCTCTATAGGGTTCAGCAGCCCTGACCCACCCTCCCCTCAGTGTGGACTCTTGGGAATCCAGAAGTTTCTTCACCCAGGGTTCTGGCAGAGTCCTCATAGATGTTCTCTAGGCCAATGGCTGGATGCCTGTAAAACTCACTTTTGTATGTGGTTCAGCTCATGTCACAGACAGGTGGCAAAATAAGGTTTGGGCAGTGGAAGAAGATTCATGAAGTCAGCAAAGTTGAAACCATCGTTACAGGTCCTAGTCTCCCCCAAGCCCTAACCTCCCCTTCCTTGTGGTTTAATCAGGGACAAAAGCATAGACTTTCCAGGTGAAGAGGGTTGCTGTATAGGTCCCAGACGTAACACCTGAGCCTCCCTGATGCTTTCCACTCCAAGTGCTCACACACGGGCTGACACTGTTTGTGGCACTAGTTGTCTGAGGGTATAGCGAACTGGCTCACAGAGCAAGAGGCATCCACAAAGTGGGTTGTTTTCAATAAATTGTATCTGCTGCTGCTGTAATTACTATTCTTCATAGTAGAGTGTCAGGTTCCCCTTCCTCCCCTCCCAGCTCTCAAGGATCTGCCTCAGACAATATGAGCAGAGCCCGTTCCGTTTCTTCTTCCTCTCCTATCCACCTTGCCCCTTCCTTTCCTTCCTCCACTGCCCTTTCCTTTTCCCCCCAAGCCTGGGTGCTCAGTTGTGGCCAACTCTTTGAGACCCCATGGACTGTAACCTGCCAGGCTCCTCTGTCAGTGAGATTCTGTAGGCAAGGCTACTGGAGCAGGTTGCCATTTACTCCTCCAGGGGATCTTCCAAACCCAGGGATCCAACTGCATCTCTTGAATCTCCTTGGCAAGAAGATTCCTTACCACTGAGCTACCTGGGAAGCCCTTCCTTTTCCCTCCAGACTGCACCTTTTCTACCCCTCCTTAACATCCCCCTGCCCCCTGCCCACCCCTTTGTTCCTCCCACTGGGCCTGCTTTGGCACCTCAGAGGGGCAGGAAACTCGTGGTATAGTTTTGTGGGCTGGAAGCAAAGCCCACACGTTAAGGGGCGTGCACCAAAGGAGGAGGCCGCTTTCTGAACGTGGACATTGAGAAGCTTCAGGATGTGGAACTAACCTGAAACAAAGCCAAGCCCGGAAGAATGCGCATGCGCGTGTGTCCCTTCTCCGGATGGACACACGCAGAAAGTTGAGTGGCTGCTTCTGGGGAGAGGAGAGGTGAAGTAGAGGGCCCAGCGCAGGAAGGAAACCTACTCTGTATCTTAGAGCCTTTTGCAGTGCTTGAAGATTTTCGTCACGTGAAGTTCCTCTGTGTTTAAAATATTGGGTTGGCCAAAAAGTTCATTCAGGTTTTTCCGTAAGCTGATCGATTCACTTTCAAAGTGTTTTAACTACCCCTCCCCCAATCTCATTTAACCCTCCCTGCGGGCAGGTGCAGTTATCCCTACTTAGGAAAGAAGGCTGAGTCCGAGAGCCAGAGTGACTGGCCCATGGGTGCACTCAGCACCAGCCTCCTTGCTTTCAATCCGGAAGAGATTCCAGAGGCAGTGTGGCGGTTCCCTCAAGGGTGAGTGAGGCCCTTTCTGGCCGGCTTCCCCGGCTGCCAGCAGCCTGGCCTGCAGGCGCCCTCCGGTCTGGGCATTTGGGGCCGTGATGCTGAGCTGGAGACAGCGGCGATCCTAGGAGGCTCCACGTCAGATCCTACTGACAGGGCTCAGCGGCGAGGCCTCAACCTGTCCGCCAACCCTGTTCCTAGCGCAGTGCACTGCCTGTAAAATACATTCTTAAAACGCCTGTCGTATTTTATCTGATGCTCAAAATTGATTTTCTTTTTGGATGACACACAGTATGAACCGGCCGCTCGATGATCTCTTTATCAGCCATAGACTCCGGTGTGGCACTTACCCTACACGAGTGGACACTGTGAGCAGGCCCAGATACAGGGTTCCAGGAAACCTCCAAATCTGGTTAGAGTGCAGAACCAGGGTTTCCTAGATGCTCACAGAGGCCTGTGGGACAGTCACATTGAAACATCCATGCAAGACAGGCAACGCAAAGCCCCCAAAGCAAATAAGTGCATGGATTGAGAGGCTACTATAAGCTGGAGTCTACACTTGGTACTGTTATGGGGTCCCCTCCTTTACTTTGCATAACAGTTGGTGAGGATGTGTTTTACCATACTTCTTTTGATTGCCAGAATGAAACCGGGACAAGTCATGTGGTGGTTGGGGGAGGGGGATAGCAGGGTGACGGGCAAGACATCGAGGAGCGACAAGGGAGATAAGGGAGGGAGTAACTAGTTGTTACTAGTTTCTTCACCAACTATTTAGTGAGCCTATGATATGTCAGGCCCCACTCTGAGTCCTGTGGATGCAACGAGAACAAAATGGAAAAGAAGAAAAAAATCCGCCTTGGGATGTTGGGCCCTTTAAACAGTGATGAGAGGAAGCTTCAGCAAGGAGGTACCATCAGAGCTGAAGGACAAAGGGCTGGGCTTGGGAGAACCAGGAGTATGAGGCCTGGGGAGGGGGTGGCCCAAGGCTGTATGTATTGGCCCCATGTGTGTGTGTGTGTGTGTTGGTATACCACCTTTTGTGGTAGAAAGAAAGGAAAATAAAAATATATTCATATATCTGTTTATTACTACAGAAAGAAGCAGAAGAAAAGTAAGCCAGAAGACAACAGAATTTTGGACTTGTAAGAGCTGATGGGAACCGAGGTTGATGAGCTAGGTGAGGGAACGACAGTGTTTTTAATATACCTTTTTAGGTAGTTTTGAGTTTGGAGAACATGTTAATATTCTACATATCCAAAAATAAAAATTAGTTAATAAGAACTGGAGGGAAGAAAAAAAATAACCAAAAACTGAAAGGAAATGAACAAATGAACTTACTTTTGTTTTAAATGAAAGTCATAATAAAAGGGAAGAAATAAAGAAAGAAGGGAAAAGAATTGGGGGATGAAGGGGTGGGGGGAAAAGGGCCAATACCTAAGCCACAACATAACTTAGGGACTTGGGAACACAGTGCTTGACCATGCCCTCAGTCTCGAGCAGAGCTGGGAATGTGGGAAAGAGAACGTGGGGATGGGGAGACTGCAAACGAATTCTGAACTCTTTTTTGCAGGTTTATTACAGTGAAGTGAAGTGAAGTCTCTCAGTCATGTCCGACTCTTTGTGACCCCGTGGACTGTAGCCCACCAGGCTCCTCTGTCCATGGGATTTTCCAGGCAAGAATACTGGAGTAGGTTGTCATTTCCTTCTCCAGGGGATCTTCCCGACCCAGGGATCGAACCCAGGTCTCCCGCATTGCAGACAGACGCTTTCACCTCTGAGACACCAAAGCAATTCTGAAATCATTTTAATGGTATTGTGTTACTCAGCAAATGAGTAAATGTGTTGATGTTGGTATCCAGGGAGCTCACGATGGAAGAAGGGAATATGAAATGGGAAAAGTCAAGAAAGAGTCTGTGGGATGGGTTCTAACTGGAGGAACTGATGAGAACTCCTGATTTCTAAGATCAGTCTATGTATGTGTATCTGTGGGTTTGCATCTGCATGTATATACATCTATACATGTGAATATGCCTTTGCATATATACATGTACATATATGTGTATAATATTTGTGTATCTGCTAGATTCCGACTGAAGGGTCAGAAAAGCAAAAACATCTCAGTAGCCCTAAGCAAACCAAACGCTCAGATCTTGGTCTCCAATGCCAACTCCTATGAAGGACCAGAGCTTTGCTAAGAGATTAAAGGACTGGGGCAGGTAAGTACAAGGTAAGGTTGAAACATCTTGTTATACCAGAAAGTGAGAGATTGTTTAAAGATGTCATAAGACTAAAGAGCAAGATTGAAAGGCTCCCACTGGTCAAATAAGAGACAATTTCAGCACCAAAATAATTTGAGTATAGTGATGGATTATAAAATAATTGGCAAAAAAGAAATTCATGAATTCATACTTATAAATATATAAATAGGAGGAAAGAGAGAGATTTCATTATAGTGAAATATCGAGGGCCACTGCTAAGTGTAAAGAGAGTGGCAGAGTTGGAAAATCATAATTTTGCAGCCATCTTAGAAAGAATTGGGTGAGATAAGTATTATCAATGGATGGTAAATAAATGGAAAATTTTGAGGAGGGGCAGGATATTTACATGGTTTTACAGTGTCTCCATAAAATGTCCAAAATTAACATCACTAATGGGAAACAGATGAACAATATGTGTCTCTAGACAGGACACACCAGGAATGATAGAAAGCCATCTATGTTGATTCCTGTCAAGAAATCATGATTTCAATCTAATCACAAGGAGAGATCAAACAGAAAGTGGGGAATCATCTATTTTGCAAAGGGGGAATCATTCTTCAAAATTTCCAGTGTTATACGAAGACAAAGAAAGACTGAGGAAATGTTTTCAGGTTGAAGGAGATTAAAGAGACATGACAACTAAATTCAAGACTTAAATTATGTACAAAAAGGGAAAAGGATATTATGAAGGAAATTTATAAAACTGGAACATGCAAGGCAGATCAAGTAAATAGAGTTTGTATATTTTATATTTATATCCATAAATCTATCAACAACTGCACCATGGTTTTATAAAAGAACACACCTATGTCCTTATGAAGAAATGTATAATGAAATATTCAGGGATAAAAGGCCAGAATGTACATAATTTATCTTCAAATGGATTCAGAATAAAATCATATGGTTGGGTAAACAGAAAATGACAAAGCAAATGGGCTGAGATATTAACAATAGATAAACCTAGTTAAAGTGTACTATTTTTATTTTTGTAATACTTTTTAAATCTGAAGTTATCTTCTAATAAAACATTGAAAAAGTTTTCATTTGTTATTATTTAAAATATGTATAGTTAGGTGTGTTGTCAGTGTGAAACTCAGCAAATATGATCCAGAAAATCTGCCATCTTGAAAATATCTTTTGAAGATAATGAGAAATTTTGAGATGAATTTTTTACAAACTGATATCTCAGTATTTACTCTTAAAATTACATTACCTTTAGGGGGTAAAAGACCTAAGTGAAGAAATGTCACATAAAAAGCCCACATTTTCATTCCATTAAATTAAAATTTAATTTATACTTACACTTTGAATTTTCCCTCTCCATCACCTCTTTCAGATATGAAACAAAATACATGAAAGGGAAATTGCATATTTTAAGTATTCTCAAGCAAAAATGTATGTTCCTACTAGAGCATTAATCTCATCCTTCATAATTACTATTGCATTTTTCTTTCATCAGGCTCTGACCTTTAAGGTGTTCCTGTTGTGTGTGTTTTTAACGTCTAACTTTTCTGGCAAATGTATAGAGGTCATAATGAGGCATAATTATATACAGTATATAATTTTCTTTGGCCTTTTTCAAGTGCTAATTTAGCTATCATTTCTTCATATAGAATTTGAGAAATATAAGAAATACTTTTAAAAATGAAAGTCCTTTCTCCAGCTTTGGTATGAATTATATGTTCAATAAGTAACACAGACAGGAAATTTAGTAACATACGTATAGATGTTCAATGAACTCTGTAAAATAAATTCTTATTTATATAGATGGAAATGAGTTTCTGAAACAGCTTTTTCCCTCCACACTCTGCTTTTATGAAAAGGAAACAAGTAATAACTAGCCTGCTATATGGTCAGGTCACTCAAGATGGCTGTTCTCTTGCTCTCTGTATATCCCCTGCTCAACCAGTCCGTCTCACCTACATGCTACTCCCCTGACAGACCTTCCTTCCCTCTTAAATCATAGAGCCTAATCAGTAAATGCCTGTGTACTTGCCCATGGTCTCAGCCAAGGATTATTCTGATTTTCAGATCAGAATTATCTCCACTATGATAGCTTATCAGAGGGGTGGTGAAGGGTACCCACCTCTGCTGGTTTCCCTGGCAACCGATGAGCCAATTTGATGTCAATTCCCTCTATAACTGTTACTCTTCCTCTACTCCTGGTGGTAAAACTACTTCCGTGTCCAGTTCACCACCTGCCACGCACCGTGAGGTGCTGCTCCAGGATTTTGCTTTAGAAGTGAAAGATCCCTCCTCCCCCATCTATCAAACCACTGGTGTCTCTGCCACTGACTCTGAGCTCTTTCTTTGCTCTTGAGCTGGGTAAGTACAGGGCTTGCAGGCCTGTAGGGTGCAGTCCTCCACCTACCTTTCCAGTCCTCAGTTGCCTTATTGTAAAATGGGCATGCATAAAGAAGGATGAAATAATGACCTCTGCAGCAACATGGATGGACCTAGAGATTGTCACACTGAGTGAAGTAATTCAGACAGAGCAAGACAAATTTCCTATGATCTAGCTTACATGTGGAATCTAAAAAAATGGGTACAAATGAACTTATCTACAAAACAGAAATGGAGTTATAGATGTAGAAAACAAACATGGTTATCAGGGGTAAGGAGGGGAGGGATAAACTGGGAGATTGGGATTCACGTAAACACACTACTATATACTGTAGAGCATAGGGAACTCTACTCAGTATACTCTGTAATGACCTGTATGGGAAAATCATTCAAAAGGGAGTAGCTATTTGTATAACTGATTCACTTTGCTGTACACTTGAAACTAACACAACACTGTAAATCAACTGTACTCCAATAAAGTTTTTTTAATGGGCATAAAATTAGCATAGTGACTGGCACATAGTGGGTAGTCAAAAGATATTATTTTTATTAACTATATTGATTAAAAAAATAATATCCAGGGTGGGTTCACTGTCTTAACCTGATTTCCTATAACTTATTTGTCATACTAAATAATAACTGGTCATCATTATGATAATGCTGAATCATCAAAGATTAAATTTTAAAAATGTTTAGGGCTTCCCTGGTTGCTCAGGAGTGAATTAAAGAATCTGTCTGCCAATGCAGGAGACACAGGTTCGACCCTGGGTCAGGAAGACCCCACATGCTGCGGAGCAACGAAGCTTCTGTGCCACAGTTACTGAGCCTGTGCTCTGGCGCCCGAGCTCTGCAAGAAGAGAAACCACCACACTGAGAAGCCTTTGCACCACAGCGAGGGCATAGCCCCGGGCCACCGCAACTAGAGAAAAGCCCGCACAGGACTGAAGACCCAGCACAACCGGAAATAAATAAAATCTTAAAAAAAAACTTAAGTTGCCAGGAAGTCACCCATGACTTAGATTCTTAGGTTAAGAGGAATATTCTGGTGTTCAATTATTCAGAATCAGAATCTGTCATCTTCTATTTTTTAAATATAGCAATTAAGTATTTCATTCATGTTGAAGAATACCTCTTAATCTTCAAATAGTAATTTTACTGTCTATAAACTATTTTTCCATATAATTTTCATCATTAGTATAAGAGAATACTCAAACTTAGAACACTAAAAAACATATATGGGCAAGTAGTATATATGTAAAAAAAGAACTATTTCTTGAAAAACTAAGGAGCTTTCATTTTACAAAACCTTGCTGTAAGCATCGTCAGTCATTTGAGATTAGCAGGCATGAGAGAACCTATGTGAGGACTGATTTGACTTTCACTCCATTGTAATGACAAGATGAAATTCAGCAATGTGAATTTCTCTATAAAAAGACACTTTAAACTAAATGAAACATGCTTGCAAGCAAACACACACACACAGAGGGAATTATTTGTCTTGAATTGCTGACACTGTAAGTAACTTGATCAACTAATAGTACCAGACTAATTCTATAAACCTTAGAGCATTTTTTATAAAGCAGTGGTTAGGGAATATTGGGATTTAAAGAGGATCTTATGCATTTTTATGTTGCTAATGCCTTAAATCATTTTAGTCCTTGAATGAATGTTGCTGAATAATATTTGTTTCATGCCTGTAATGGCCCATTTTTTATAGGGAGGTGGGATTTTTTTTTTTTTAATTGAAGGTTAAGTGTAAGGACAAATAAATGTTTTAGTAATTTTAGTATAGTTTTTATGAAATCACTTGGTTAATGAATTAGTTATTACTTTTAGTAAGTTAATAAAATCCATTAATATGTGTCTTGATGGTGTGGAAAAATACCAAATTTTACATCTGGTGATACAAGTCCAAATTTGCCACATAAAATAGATGAAGGGAGAAAAAGCAAGGCTGCAGTCTATCAGGTTGATGAACATGGCAGCCTCTATGGTAGAGACACCAAAGACTTTGTGAACATCTGGAAAATCTGAATGCTCTGTACGTTATGCCTCTGTAGTTAATAAGGAGTGAAGTTGCTTGGGTTAAATCATCAAAATGGGCCATTTCACTAATGTAAATCAGAGGCCAAGTTTTCTCGCATTTTGCATTAGCTGCCCGTAAATTCACTTGTTTTTAAGAATGTACTCACCAGAAAGCTCAAGTTCTTTGTGGCTGTGGAACAGGGGTGTTGGTTGCGTCTCCTGTTCTTTGGAAGCCATTTCCCAGGTATGGGGGCACTTCCTTTCAAGCAAGAGAGTGCAAGCCTCAATATCAGTGGTTCTTAAACAAGCTATCACAAGGGATTTGTAACCAACAATAAAGTACCAATGTTTAGGAAATCGCTTTCTGTCTAAGTATGAAATAGATTGTCTTAAAAGCTATCCATAGACTATGGATATGCCTCTCCACTTTGCCACATTAAGATCCCCTTCATGAGTTGGAGAGAAGGGGGCAGAGCCTTTCCTGACTGGAAATTGCTTATCAATTCTTGGCAAAAGTTGGAAGTGTCTCACACAGCTTTCCAGGTTGTGTGTGTTGCAATAGAAAAGAGACTGAGAAAAGTTGTTTTATGCATTTTCTACTTACTTTAAAACCCAATACAAACCACTCGTGTATATTTTCTGCTTTGTGAGGGCTTATTAGTCAAGGAACAGAGTGGTCTCAAAGCACTGGCCAAAATGGCTTTGCTGCAGAAACCTTAACATCATGGGCTTGCCTTGCATATGTCATTTTGTTATTTTACTCTGGTAATGCAAATACATAATTCTCAGATTAAGAGGCTGTTGATATGTGCAAAGAAGAGTTTGATTTTTAGAGAGAAAATGGCGAAAAGGCCACTGTCTTTGTGTGTCCCCTCCCTAGGCATAATGGCAGTGGGAGATGGTAGGGCTGACAAAAGTGAATTAAGAAAAAAGTGTAGCAAGTCTGTAATCTTTGAACAGCTTCTTTTCAAAAAGCGTCTACCTGTGCACAGCAGGATCTGTGGTGTGTACTGATCTCCCTGATAAAGTCAGATGGTTATTTATGACCAGGCCTTAGGAAATGCAAGTGTATCTTACATAATCCTTGATCATGGTTTTACCTTTTGGGGGTTGAAAAATAAATTTGAAAACCCTGATTCTGAAATGGATTGTTTTTAAATTTCTCTGGACTACTCTAGAAAAACATTTAGAAAAGGGATTCCAGTTTATTGGTAAACTGAAGTGAGTTTAGGTTGTGTCAATTTTTCTCATGGTTTTGATTGAATTAATGACTTAGTCTATAATTGACTAATCCTCTAAATCAATCAAAGACAGTCTGTAATAAGTGAACTAAATTTAAATCCTTAAACCAACTGTGGATGTAGAACAATCTTTATAAAACAAAGCACACTTCATTTTACTAAGGACACGTGAAACTGAAATTAAGAACTCAATAAAACCTACAAAGCAAAAAACTATTGTAGGTGCTAATACATTGATTTCGCAAATGAAAATCTACCTGCCTCTAAGAAAATGGTGTCAGGATTAAGAATGATATAGACCAGGAATGGGAAAACTTTCTCTGAAATGGACCTAAATATTTTAGGCTTTGCAGGACATATGGTCTCCATCACAACTACTTATCAAGCAGCCATAGACAATATGTAAACAAATGTGTGGGGCTGTGTTCCAATAAAACTTTATTTGCGGACACTAATATTTGAATTTCATATAATTTTCACATGTCATGAAGCACTTTTTAAATTTTTTTCAACCATTTTAAAATGTAAAAACCATTCTTAGCCCATAGGCCAAACAGGCAGTGAGCTAGATTTAGCTCACAAACTAGTTTGCTGACCCCTACCTTATCCTGATGAAGCATGAGCTGTAAGAGTAAGTAGTAGTAAGTAGTGAATTTCAAGACACAGCAAGAATCTCAGTGAATAATTCACACTTATAGAGTAGCTACTGAACACTATGGAACATCACCTATGTACTATTCTTGACTAAAATGCTTACCCTGAGTTGAATAAAGAGAAAACCGAACATATCCAGACTGTGGGTCATTCTATAAAACTGGATAGGGCCCTTCAGAAATGTCAGTTATGAAAGACCAGGGAAAGAAAGAATAAAAGTACAGGGAAACTGTTCAAGATTAAAAAGATAGGAAAACTAAAAACAATGTGTAATCTTTGGTTCCTGTATTAAGCAAAAACAACCAGAAAAGGACACTCTTGGGATATCTGGAGAAATGTGAATAAGTGTTGTCAGGTTTGATTGCATCAGTGTTATTAATATATTACTTGGGTGTAAGGATGGTATTATGAACTTAAAGAACAATGCCCTGATCTTTGGTGATAAATGCCAAAGCATTTATATATGTGCAATTTAATTTCAAATGGTTTGACCACACAAAAGTGCGTGTGTGTGTGTGTGTGTGCGTGTGAGTGTGTGTGTATAGAGAGATGAGACAAAAGTGATAAAATATTAACAATAAATGAATCTGAGCGATAAGTATACAAATATTACTATATTACTGTTCAACTTTTATATAGCCCTGAAATTATTCAAAATAAAAATTGGAATAAAAGACTACATAGAAAAAAGAGACAGCTGTAAATTTAGTGAGTTCAACTTGGAAAATTTTGCATTAGACTTATATAGTGGTTGAAAAATAAAGTATTTGTTAGAATTACAAAATAGTATCAGTTCTATTTAGAAATCAAAATAATTTAATTTGTAAGAAATAGCTGAATCATTTTAGTGTGTTTTCATATTTCTATCAAATTTTTCCCCAGGAAAGTTACAGCATTGGTAAAACTTAAAGTTGGACTAATAAAACACAACAAAATGATTAAGCTCAGCTTCTCGAAATTAGATTGTTTTTGTTGTTATTGCATAAGATGTATGTTTATTCAGTGACCAGAAATCTGAAATGTACTTTTTTCTATAATTAAAACTTACAAATAAAAAACTCCACTTCTTCTAGGAGTCAAACCCAGATAATTCTTCACATTACTTTGCTCACAGGATTTTTGGAAATGTAGGGAAACAAGATAGGAAACAAAACAAATGAAACAAACAAAATAAATTTCTCTTTTAATCTAGAGAAACTACCCTATTCAAGGACATGAAAGGCACTTTCACAAAACAACTGTAAACACTTTGTGGGCAGAAACCACATTTTAGTTGCCTTTGCATCTCAAACGCCAAACACACTGCCGCAAGTAATCATTCCATGAATGTTTGCTGAATGACTGAATGAGATGAAGGTGGGGGGATTCTGCTATATGAAAACAGGTTAAGTTTGGATTTGATGTAAGGAAAATATTCAAGATGACTCCGGCACTTGACTGGGGCACTGAAGGAAGTAATGAATTCTTATTTATTTACTTATTTATGTCTTTATTGAAATTTACAATAATAGAATAAACATATATCTTGGATATATTCTGAGAGAAAACTTACCACTTAAATGTTCAGATATTTTTTCTACATGTACGATGATGGAGACAGTTCCTCAGTTTCAAGGATACTGCCTCTTAACATTCAGTCAGGTTGAAATGGATCTGAAAATCATGACATATGAAGGGTGGTAGAGGGAAGTGAACAACAGAAACCAGAGCAGCTGGGAGAGGATGAGTAACTGGTCTCAATCTTATCTTCAGGGTTGCCGGGAGAAAGGGGCAGAAATACTCTGAGCAGCTGCTCAGGACAGAACTCGGATCAGTGACCAAATTAAAGGCAAGGGGAAGCGGAACTACGCAGATTTTAGCAACCTAAGAAACAACTTTTTTACAGAGAGACGTATCTAATGGTGGGACAACTTGCCTTGACAGATAGTGAACACACTGAAATGGTCACATCGAAAACGTATCGGCAGAGTTGGTGTGACCATTTTCAAGAGTGCCTAGGAGGGTTGTGTACAGAGCAAAAGACTGAGGCTATATTTCATTCCTTCCAACTTGAAAAAGCATTTTCAATGAACCCGAAAGTCATGCTACAAATTCAGTGTTAATACTAAATAGATACTTAAAAAACACACATTTTCAATACCTCAGAGTCTTCAATGAGCACATAACTGGTAAATAGAAGAGCTCAGTGAGTTTGTTCTTCAAATATTTTACAATAGACTTAGACGTGGCATTCCTAATTACCATCCAAGGAAAATTTAGGTTGTCTCAGTATAGAAAACAATACCATACCTCTAAGGAGATTCAGAGTGCTCCAGGATCTGTTTCTTCTCTACAGGCTGGCCGCTCTCCCTGTGAACTCTATGATCCTTGGGAGCCTAGATTATTATAGTCTACAGCTGCCTCTCCACGAGGCATTTATCTCTAATCTCTCCCACCTATAATCATGGTGCGTCCTGCAGCTAGATGTCTGCCCAAAACCCCTTTGGAACAAATTACTACCCATTACAGAGCCTAGAATGATTCATTGATTTAGAAATCTGTATGGAAAAGATGGGGCAAAACAAAATGAAAAGTTATTAAGTGGCAGAATTATAGACTAGTATTTAAAAAATGTTCTTGGTGTGGCACTCATAAGGTTCTACTAATAAAAAAAAAAAGTCAAGTACAAAACAAAGATGCTATTAACTTTCCTTACTACTTAGCAGATTACATGCAAAAGCTCCAGCTTGACTTTTGAGGAGACTCTTCATTAAGTCTCTCAGTTTACCTCTTCTCCTACCCCTGCAGCTAAGCTTCCCTGCCGCCTGCTGTCTAACCTCCCGCTCTCTTCTAACCTTTTTCTTCCTTCTTGTCCCTTGTTGCTGCTTCTTGGTGCCTCTTCCACCACTTTGCTGTCCCCTTCAGCTGCGGGACAACCACTCAGTCTCTCTGTTCACCTCATCCATTCTGCCTCTAAGCCTCCTAAGAGCAGGGCTTTTGGTATCATTGCATCCCAACATCTAGACTAGTGCCTTGCAGATAAAAGATATTAATGAATTATCAGGTGAATGAATGATTGTCATTACTGTGACTATATGAATCTATGCCATTTTTAAAATTTTGATATAAATTGATTACACATTATGTGTGGTTTTATATCGCATTACATCTTTTTTCTAATCATTTATATGTTTTAGTGTAGCTTTCTCAAAATGAATAGATAGATGTCATCCGTGTTACCTAATTCAATACTTCAACTCAGCAGATTTTTATTGAGTACCTACTATGTGTCAGGCACTTTAGTAGGCATTAGGATATAAATTCATAAGTACATTTAACAAGAGCAAGTAAAGACCAAATGGAGTATTTCTTAGCTAACTTCTTTTACACAAAATAAATACACTTGAAATCTATAGTTTAAATTAAAAAATAATCAACTTTTTTATACTTTCTACTATTTTTTCTATCAAATCCATTCAAAAGAATTATATAACATAAATATAAGATATACTAGGTATCCCGAAACCCAAAACTATACCATCAATGATAAATATAAATTTAAAAATCTAAGATAAATTTTTATTGGTTTAGGGGAACTGGCATTTAATCATTTGTGTTCCAAGATCTTTATAGTGATCAGAAAGATTTTTAAAATTGTGAAAGCCTCATCTCTTATGCAATATGAATATTTTGGAAGCTGCTACATGTCACATTTTTCCAGAATCAGGTGCAATAATTTGGTAAAGAACACAGGTAAAAGAGATCATTAATTTTCCTTTTCCCCCAATAAACTATGTTTATTATGCCAATTTTAATTGCCATGCAATCTAATGGATTTAAGGCTTATATTTTCCACATCACTAGACATCACAAACATGAAAGCATTTTGTACTGTCATTATACATCAATGTTTGTACTTGGTTATACATATATACAGAAATTATTCACACATCTTAACCTTGCTATTTCCTCCTTTCAAACCAACACAATTTTACCATGAAAGCAGCTTTTTAATAAATGGTATAAGAAATACAGCAAGGCACACTTTTTAAAAAACTTTTTTCTCATTACCACCTCAAGAAGCATAAAAAAAGAAAATGTTGTACATAATTTAATAGTAGAATGTCACCAGTTTATAATATACAACACCATACAGTTGTTTCCTGAAGTGCTGCATAGGTTATTCTTTTTAAAAGGAAATAAATAAAATGGTGCTTTTAAAAGTTGCTTAACTTTGAAAGAAGGACCAGTGTTTCTTCCCTTTGCTGCCATAAAATCAAATATTGGCCTTTCAGGTAAATCTCTTTCCATAAACATAGGCATCATACCATTAAAAAGAATCAAAATTGAAACATGAGATTGGTCAAATACCACCAGCAGGGCAGGGAGTCGGGGGGCGGGGTGGGGGTGGGGTTCATTCCAGACAGGTGAATTTAATGGACCAACAATTGGGTGAACTGCAGAATTTTAAAGAGTAGATGGGGAAGGGAGAAGGCAAACTGAAAAGTCTTGCTGGAGAGGTGGGGTCGGTAGAGGTAGCTTGGGACAGGAATCCATGGGAGAACAAGCAGCTTTGCAGAACTTCAAAGACAGTCACCTAGAGAGAACCAGCACATCCAGATCACAAGGCTCATGTGGACAACCGCATTCAGAAGAAAGATTCGTCTGGGGAGAGGCCAGTGTAACAAACGGCAGTGACACGATGGAGCCAGAGACCAGCCCAGGGAGGAGGGTGAGGCCATCCTTGTGCTACAGCCAGGCTTACCTACAAGAGACAAAGAAGTGAGAGGAAAAGCTTTCAGAAGTGTCTGTTTCATTTGCAAAAACTGATGAAGGCCACAGTTTTAGAAATGCTTGCTAATGTTCTGAAATAAAAGGATACATAAAGTGGTTGTAATAGCCCAAATGTTTCAGAATCAATGTGTAAAATAGATTGCTTTGTTTTTCAAAAAAGAAAGTTTCAAAGAAAAATAATTATCAAGTTTGACTTTTTTTCTGGATTTCATCTACTCTTGCTTGTGAGTGAAAGTTGCTCAGTCGTGTCTGACTCTTTGCAACCCTATGGACTACACATACATAGTCCATGGAATTTTCCAGGCCAGAATACTGGAAGGGATAGCCTTTCCCTTCTCCAGGGGATCTTCCCAGTGATTGAACCCATGTCTCCCTCATTGCAGGAGTGGATTCTTTACCAGCTGAGCTATCAGGGAAGCCCTCTGCTTGTGAACTCAGTTTTGAATACTTGAGACAGCTTCAAATCAGTATGAAAATGTGAGGCTGCCGATGCTAAGTGACATAGCAAAGTATCAGCTGAGCCCCTTTGAGGAACTGATGAAGGCTACCATTTTAGAAATGCTTGCTGATGTTCTGAAATGAAAGGATACATAAAATAGAGTGCTTGTAACGGCTCAACTGTTTCAGAATCATTGTGCAAAATCGATTGCTTTGTTTTTTAAAAAGACATAGTTTTAAAGAAAAATAATTGTCAAGTTTGACTTGATTCACAGAGTGGGAGTCTAGACTCTTGGGTTTAACCCTTCCTTCAGTCACTATACGTGTGACAGTGGGATTGAACAATTCCATTATTTTACAATGGTGAAATATTCATACATGTGATAAGCCCAAATCCTTCAGCCCCTTCCCTATGAAAGGATACAACTAGGGCTTCTAGCTCAAATATGAATGCATTTCATTTCAAGTACTGACAGCATTGTGCAAATGAGAATGATTCAGTTAGTTCTGTACATCTGATGGCTCAGAAACAAATCTGTTACAAACTCAATTGGTTCTTCATATTTCTAAGTGGCTAAAATCAACCTGTTGAGTGTGAGGAACAATTAAAATTAGGCAATGCAGGATGCAGTTGTGGTAGGTGCTCTGACTAGCTCTCAAATATAGCCGGCTTTTGCTTGTAGGGGCTTAAACTGAGTTCTCAAGTCTGATGTCAGGTTGCCTTACGGTCCTTCTAGAACTACTTTCATTCTTTCTGTCTTGCTCTCTTCCTCTATAATCTTGCAACCTGTTCAAGAACCAGAAAAACTTGAGCTAATGTGGTTTGGCTGGAGCCACACAATGTTGGGGAGTAAAGGCAAGTTATCAAGAACAGGGAGAGAAAGACAGGAACAGATGGGATGAAATTTGTTACAGTAAAGTAACGCAGTAACTCAAGAAAGGCATGGTGCATTGTTCAAATGCTGAGGACATGACTCATTTGAAATCTGGCCACTGAGTAGGGAATCCTTAGGTGAGGCAAATATGGGCTTACTAAATGACAGTACTTAAATTCCTCTGGATAATCAAAACTTTCAATCTGGCCCATTTGGAAAGGGTCAGGATAAACTGGTTGAGACAAAGATCTGGGCTGTGCGTATATGTGTGTGTGTGCGCGTGAGTGCACGTGGGAGTGCATGTGAGATGGGTGATGCCCAATAAAATCTTTGATATTTAGCGTGGCAGGGCTCGTTATTCTGAAGTGCTAGTAAATGAAAAAAAGCACTTCACATCCAACATAACTTTGATTTTTTAAAGTGACTTAAAGGTAAATATAATAAGATCACACCTATGTTGTTTAGGGAAAATTAATACACTACCACCAGGAGTAGTTTCCTAAACTGCTTGGTCAACTTTGGGTCATATTAAACACTTAATGTCATTCCAATTAACAGAATAACAATTTGTTGTGTACATGAGAAATGTTGCTTTTAGAGCTTTCCCAGTTTATAAAAACTCAGTAGCAGCACTGTTTACTATATATATGTATCTTTGAGCACAAATACAAGTACTTGCCTAAAATCTATGGCCCTCTAGATACGGCCTTTCTTTGCAGACTGATAAAGTAGAAAAGGCAATAAAGCTAAAAAAATTCTGAGGGAAATATGTACATCTTAAGTAAATACAGCACCCTCCCACACTAAAAAAAAAAAAAAAAGAAAATCAGAGCAAACCAAAGGAAAAAAACAGTATACACTGGCTGCATGTGATGAGTTCAGTTTTTGTATCACAGGATTTACCCAGCCTGAAGTTTAGGGTTAAATCATTCACCAAAGGTCACAGGCTTATGATGAGGATTATGAAGAAATAACTGCCAGAATACAGCAAAAAGATTAGTGCAAAGTACATCTCTTAGGCAGTTCCTAGGAGGCTCTCCAGACATATATGCTTCCTTCAAATTAGGCAGAAATATCTGGATCTATTCAGTTACCTTTCTTTGATGCGATTTGCTATAACTGACCCCTCTATGTTTGTAGAAACATGATACATAAGTGAAAATAGTGAAAGGCACAGCAATGTACCTGGAAATCAGTGCAGATGCGTACTGTGTTAGAGCAAGTTAAAATTCTCAAACAGATTCAGTGGGCTTTTAATTAGAACACCATAAATGAAAAACTTGTTCCAAAAATTTTGCAAAAAAATGTTTGTTTCTCTTGAGGACTATAACTGCTATTCTAAGTTACAGCTCTTCTAGAAGACATTACAATCATTTCATCCTCTGAGAACTTATTTCTGGTGGAAAAAAATACCAAATTTGGTGAACTTTATTTTCCTGATAAAAAGGGCATCCCAAGTGATAGCTTTCAAATGGCTTTAAAACGTGGAGTTTTTCTTTTTCCTTTTCTGAATCTTAAAGGGAGAACAATGACAACAATTAAGCTTTCATAGACATGAAACCTCATAGTTACATATAATTTTACTATGCATTCCTGACATTCAACACAGAAGGTGTGTCAACATTTTGAGATTAAATAACTTGTCCTGGCTGGTAGTACTTTAACAATATGTAAACACTTACACCGAGGTACCCAGGATTAATGACTGGCGAGAAGTTTAGGTATCCAGATGTTCTGCCTACATGACACTGAGAACACTGAATAGGCCCCAGGAAATATGGCTGCCTAAATGGCCTTAGGCTGATAACAAGTCACTTGGGGGCGATGTGAGTTCTGCAGAAATAAAATCTGGCTGCTTCTCTCATTGCCTGTGATTGGCCAGGCATTGAACCGCAGGGGCTCCACAAAATATTGCTGACTGGCAGGCGGGCTGGCAGATAATTTTACACTGCCCATGCCTGTAAACTTGTGAGGATCACACAGATCCATCAGCATATTCCCTTCCCTGAGTCTAAAGATGGAGCTGCAAGTCATTACACTTCATTTCAAATAGGGGAGAGGAAAAATCCCCAGGGCGTCAGAATAGAAGGCGTGCACCCCCGAGGTTTCTCCAGCGCCAGAGCTTCTCGAGACCAGACCCCAGCGTGACTGCTGATTTGAGGGTCACCGTCACATAAGTCTGCGCCCAGAGTGGTGTTGCTCTCAAGCCTTGATCCCCGTTCAGAAAACAAAAATCAGCCAGGCTCTACCGGCCCTTCTGTGGAGGCTGGCAGAGCTGGCAGTACAATTGGTTCTAATAGAACTTGTTTTGAAGCAGCTTATGGGATGGCAGTTATTCTCCCTTAATGGTCAGTTTTACTGCATACTGATGGAGAATGTGATTATAGGGTGGACATGTTTCACAGAAAATACATCTCTCTCTCCTACTTTTGTTCTCCCTTGCAGCCAATTGTAAATAGAGTCTGAAACACAGAAAATTAGTTGTGCTATATTAGTAAGTAGGGCTGCTTTCCTACAATTTTGCATACTGAGTTTATTTTTAGGGTATATATATGGTATAGATTCCCCCCTCACTCCCCATTTCTAGCAGCTCTACACAGAATCACACATTTTAATGAGCTGAGGGCACAGGTGTTGCAGGAAAAAAAATAATGATGTTTGCCATTCATCTTTCAAATTAAATAATGTGTTTTTAAATAGTAACTTTTTTCATAATACATTATGGGAACAACATTATCTGTCACATTTTAAAAGATGTATTTGTAATAAATGTAAATTACTTTTAGAAAATCAGTAATTAGGCTCATCAAAAAATAAACAATCTGCCACAAAAAAGATAATCTTTAGCATAGTTAAGTATAATAACTGTTATTTGAATAAGTTAACAAATTAGGGTAGATTGCTTCTGTAATTCATTTCCTATAGCACGAGTTTAGGTTACTGCATTAAGCTTCTGGAGTAGGGGGTGGAGATGGCAGTCAGTACCTCATACTTTGGTGAAATACAACTCTCACATTCAAAAACTCACATTTTCTTTTTTAAACTTGATTGAGAAAGTATATTCATCACTGAGGCTTAGAAATGGGAAATAACAGAGTTTCGGTGTCACTTTTAGAATTGTATCATCCTATCAGAATTATCAATCAGTAGCTGTCTTATTAAACACGAAGAGCAGAATGACTTTCTTTAAAAAAAAAAAAAAAAAAAACACATGGATGGAAATCAGCCTGTCACCTTCAGGCAAAATTCAAAAATTCTGTTTTTATCAAAACGCCATTAACTTGTCATGTATTCTCTCCGCATTTGCTTTCGGAGCCTGTTTTCAGTCTCTATGTGGATAAATAAAAGCCTCTTCTTTAACATCAACTTTCCCCTCCTGTTTGAATTCTCAGACTTGGTCGTGATTAGGAGCTGTGACAGCACAGCCTTCCACCAGGGAAGTAAATGTGATGATAGTTACATTAGACAGAAGCGTAAAAGGAAGGCCCAGATCCGGAGATGCAGCTTTAACTTAATCACTGTTCATCTCTAGGCACTGAAGGGAGCAGGCTGTGCACAGAAGCTGAAGTGGGGTACACTGTGCATTCTGATGAGAGGGTATAATTGCAATCTGGAGGAGAACCCCTTTTCCTCCCTTAATGGAAGAATTTGAGGCTCTACTGTATTTGACTACTTCCTCAAATTTTTTATTCTTCTTGGCATAATGATGTGATAGAAGTAATGTTACTAAAAATGTCAGTGGTGACTGTTTTTTCCCCCTTTTGCTTCACAGTTACTTGCATGGTTGGGAGCATTTCTTCCATCTAAATGCCTTATTCAGATAAATATCTGCCATGACCAGCCATCCTGACTAGTTCTTTCTCCTATCATAGCTTTGATGGCTAAAACTCATATTTTAAGTATGTCTATATTAAATATATATGTGACAAGATATTAAATATATGTTAAAACATGAGGACTATACATACCTTTCAATGAGATGATTTTCATGCTTGGAGAGGGTTACCTTCTACCTATGCATATTTCTATGTCGTTCTTCATGAAGGTTTAGCAGATTCTCTTCACAGGTTAAAGCTGTGGGGCTGGGATGCCATGCGGCCTTGTCCTTCGGCTGCTTTGCCTTTGAAGAGAGTCTGGGAACTCCAGATGGGGCTGAAGAAGCACTGTGTTCTTCTGGCCTTGCAGACTCACCTGGGTTTTCTGAACTCTCCTTTTCACTGCCCAGCCTTGAAGGAGTAGTTACCTCTGTGCTTTCTCCATGGACATTAGAAGCTTGGGGTAAACCATCCACTTCCTTTCCTACATCACCTCCTTTCGGAGGACTTGAAAGGGCCACTGTGTCTGCATTACTGGCGAGGAGGGAAGTATCGCTGAACCCTGAAGAGCCTGCTCCTGCTAGCAGGGGCACTGCAGCCTCGGTGGGATCCGCAGGTTCATTTGGAGGAGCATCAGAGAAACAGGGCTTGTCTTCAGCAGGGTCCTCCTCAACACAGGCCTCGAAGAAGTATTCGGTGTCCTTGTCTTCCGAGCCAGAGTCGGTCATGTCTGTTGGCAGTGGAGTGCTGCTCTTCTCTTCAATGTAACTGGTAACCTCCCCACAATCACTGTCATGAGAGGAGAGAGATAAGTAAGAATAAAAGTCCCCTTTTCTTAGCTGGATGGGCCGATGAGAATGCTCCAACACCTTCTCCTTGATTTGAGTTAATGAAGTAGGAGCAGTGACCTCATTTTCAGGTTGAGATTTACATTTCAGGGCTGTTGAAGCCATGTCAATGATTTCCTTAACAAAGTCATGTACTGAGCAATCTTCGGCATCTTTTTGATGAAAAATGTCTGGTTCACAGTCACAACAGGATACGTTGTCATTGGTGGCAACATTTTCCTCTGTTTCATTTTGTTCGCGTGCTAGGCAGCAACCAGCAGGTTTTCCAGCCATACTCAGTGCATTATTAGATGACGATTTCAGTACATCGGAGTCCTGTCCATTGATAACACTGGCTTCTGAAGGCAGTCCTGGACAAGATGTCTCAGTGGGAGCAGAAGCAGCACTCTGATTTTCAAAATGGTGGTGGTTTGGACATTTCTTTGGGACATGTCTAACCATTTGGGGAACAGACTCCTTCCCAGCAATATTTGATTCATCTGAGCCATCCATAACTGGTTTGCACTTACAATGCTCATTCTCTGAAATCCTTTTCCCAGCTGAACCAAGACTTTCCGATTCATTTGAAATCTCATTCGGTTTGTCCTTCTGACTTTCTGGAGTGCTTTCAATATTGCCATTTTCTATGTCTGCCACATATGGGTCTTTATTAACTTTGAAAATATTTTTCTTATTTTCACCTTTTGTCCCTAACTCACAGGTGTGGGGTAAATTCTTACTATTTCCATTATTTTCAGAGAGATGTTTTATTGAGCCATTGAGAAGGGTCTCAATGTTGAGAGTGTCTGAGGAATTGATCATCTCACTACTACTTACATCCTTATTGCCCTTGACTTCATCACTGAGATTACACCTTCTCTTATCTCTTGTCAAGGAAAGCTTGGGTCTAATCCAGGTCTGCAGCTCATTCTTTATGTAGTCCAGCCCAGACATCACGTTGCAGTCTTCATAAATTTCATCGTCCGTTGCAATACTGGAGTCATCATCCTCATCTTTGACGCACAGCTCTTCTTCTGTTAAGGTGAGCGTTGAGCTGGAGAGGAGGTCGCTGTCATCTTCATCATCAGTGCAGGCAGAGGTGCAAGAGACATTCACGATCATGCTGACATTGACATCACTTTCATCGGCCACCGAACGAGGAAGGCGCTTCCTGAATGACACATTCGATTCTGGGACCTTGTTCTTGTGTAACACAATATCCTCCGAGCAAAGAGAAAGCTCATCACTGCTGCTTAGTTCTGTAAGAGATGCTGGCGAGTCTTCATTAATAGAAGATGCCATGTCCAGTGACAGTTGGCCAGGGAAAGACATCTTTTGGGAACAGCTTTGAAGAGTGATATCGGAAACACTTTGCTTTATCTTCTGCTCTGAAGGGCTCTGGATATTCTCCAAACGATTCAGGAGATCTAATGTTCTTTTACTCAGTTCACCAACTGAGCCACTGCTCACACTTAGGTCCCCGGAGCTGTGACAGCTAAAAAGATCCTCATTGCTTTTATAAGACGTCAACCAACTTTCTAAAGAAGTGCTTCGCTGGAGGCTGTCACTGCCATTTTTAAAGATGCCCAATGCAAATAAATCACCCCCTGGAGAAAGAGACTCAATAGACGAACTATGAGATAAAAGAGAGAGCTGTCTGGCATTCTGCATGCCAGTGAATGTCTTCTCTACATCACCACTTTTATATGAACTGTGATCCATTTCATGGGGTGCACTTGCCAAAATCCTTTCATGGGGAGGTGCATCTGGTTGTAACTCTGTAGCCTGATGTTTAGATTTGCAGGATTTTTTATCAAAATAAAAACCATGAAGCAGGGGATCCTCCACATGTGCTTTTTCACTTTGTGACTGTTTCATTATCAATGGTAATTTGAGTTTTGAGCCTTGGAGGTACGAGTAATCATAAAATGTAAACACATCATGTTTTCCCTGTAATTCTTCTCCCAAACAATCAGGGGTATGTTTGGTAACACTGTTTAAATCTCCAACTTTTCCATTTATACAACCCACTGGTGAAATGGGTAACTGAGAGCTATTTGGGAGCTTAATTCGTTCCTCCTCATCTTTAATCTTTTGTCCTAACACGTTAACTGCATCTCCCATTTGTGGGTCCAGATGTTCAGAGTCAGGGTTACTTGGGGACCCATCCACTGCATTGAGCAAGCACATTTCAGAGTTGGTGGTGGTTTCGGTATCCCCTTCACTGACAATTCCACTCTCACTGCCTGAATTTTGGCTCATGTCTCCTCCATGGCATGGGCAGGCCTTCACCAAATTGGAACCCCCTAGAAGATCTGGCAAAGATTTGGTGGATGAAAAGGAAGAGTCTTTGCTGAGACTCTTAGTTAAAACACTAGGCTGCGTCACGCTAGTGAACTTTGGATTGGTTTTCAGGAATTGGATGTGGCTGTCTTCATAGAGCTCAACATTGTGGAGGCTGTAGATCTGGTAAACTTGCGGACTGGATGGGGCAGTGATACTTGATGCATACTGAGATGCCCCGTGGCCACCTGCCTCTTCTTCACACCTTGGGTTCTCACTACCTGTCTCTTCAAGGTTTAAGGAAGGCATGACAGGTTGGGATTCTTGATCAAGGTCATTCGATTCTTCGTTCAAACTAATTAACTTGTTACTTATGTCAGTTTCATCCCATTCCAAGGCATCCTCACTCGTCCCATTAAGGTCCATCAAGCCAGGATCAATCACATTCAAAGCCTCCTGTGTAGGAGAAAGGAAAAAAAAAAAAGGCAGAAAAATTAGGGAACACAAGCATGAACATTTTATCCATTCAAAATCTCTTGGAAGAGTCAGGAAAGAAACTTGCCCCAAGCATGAATTTGAAAGATAGCATAATTATCAGCTCTATTTCTCTCTGGAATAACATCCAAAATTATTGAAAGTGGCTTTTCTATCAATAGTAATTTGTCACTGGGGGCAATAACATAGATTAAAATGTAAGATCATTACAGTCAAATATGTAATTTATGGAATTAACTTATTTGCTATAGATTTCTTCTACATTTTTAACCTTGGATTGGGTGAAGATAAAACTGTCAGGTAAATAAAGGTAAAAAGAGGTTAGCCTGTGAATCTTTTAGGGTACATTCACTCTAATATCATCGCAGTTCTGGAGTTCATAATGGAGTACTATCTGCACCCACATATGGTGAAATCCCCTCTTGCTTCTGGTTCCTGAGTTCTCCACTTGATGCAGCTTCTGGGGAAAGAGAAGAGAGTTGTAGCTATCTAAAGCCATTCACTGGTCAGAAGCTCTCATAAGTCTATCATTTCCACTGTCTTCCCTTTAGGGTTCCTCCTCTTCAGAATGTGACCCTGTTCCCTATCAGACCCAAGCTGAGCACCAGCTGACTGGTTTCTTTACCCACATCTTCCCGGACTTGAGTCTCAGGCCCCAGTACTGCAGGGCAGCTTCCTAGTCATTAGTCACTGTTCTCACAGTCTCTCTCTTTATCCGTCTCTATCACAGAGATTCCACTTTGATCCTTGACCCCTTGTTCACTTCTCTCATACTGTCCCTATATAAAGTCCAGGCAGAACTCTCCCCCTCCAGCCCAACTCCAGCCCTAGAATAACTATCTGAGGACTTCCTGACTCCATGAATGAAGCAGCCCAGATTCTCTTAGGCTGCTTTCTGCCTGCACAGTTGGGTTCTTGTTCTTTCCTTGGATTTCTTGATTTTTACCCTCTTTGGTGGAGCGTGGCACATTCTGGGATACAGCAGCTGAATGGGTTTGGCATAGTCTTGGGAAGGTCGCTTAACCTTTCTGGGCAGTCATCGTCTCACACCACTTTTTCAAGGGGGTTAGCACTGTCCATCTTCAGAGATTATTCTGAGGATTAAGTGAGCTAATGTTTGTGACGGGCTGAGGAGGCAGTCAGTATAAAGCAGCTGGAATAGTCAGTGCATGGAGAATTGCTCTAGAGTGGCCTTTAGTTAATTCATAAAGGGTTTTCCCGGCCTACCTCATTCTCTCCTCATCTTTCCTTTCAGTTTGCTCTTAAAATCACAAGGGATTCATGACGTGGTGCATAGAGAGAGGTGTCTCACTGTATTAACAGGTCAGCATCTCTGCATTACAATTCAGAATTATTTTGACAATCTGGTTGAAAAACAGGCCATGCTGCTTTTCCTCCTCAGGAGTGGGAAAAAAGGCTTCGCCAGCAGCACATTCATAGTGCTCTCCTAAGAAGCTCTCAGTCCTTCCTGAAACTACTAGTGGAAGGATACCACAAGAACACATTAAGCATAAAATACCATTAGCACTGGATAAGTAAGAGATTATCTTTATAGCCTACTTAAGTTTAAAAGAGTCCAGATACAAAGTAAACATTAATTGAGGGATATTCTTAAATTTTCTAACAGAATCTTTCCTACCAACGTTACAGCACTTAATATAGTTCACTGGCTATCATCATGCTCACTTAGGTATGGGGTACGTTCACCATGATGAATTTTTATTAGAATTTCTGTTTATTCTTTGCTTGCTGATAAAGGAAGTACTAATGACCAGTTAGTACGACTAGTGAATGTTAACATCTTTAGCTGTAGAAGCAATCAGTCAGTCTAATCAAATAGTACAATAATTTCAAATACTATCTTGGCAACACTGGACTCTGAGAATGCTAATAAACAACTGAATTTGTCTTTCAGAAGAGCTCTCTCTGTAACTCTCAGGTTGCTTTAACACTTAGAGGTACAGACTTTCTGTGAGGGTCCCAAACCCCGGGGCTCACTCTGGCTGCAGGAACCATGCACCTAGATGGGCACCAGGAGCTGAGCCCAAGGGACGCCTGTAACTCAGACTTGTCTTCTATGACCCAGCTGTTTTCTGAAACTCAGACTTGCCTTCTACGCCACAGCTGTTTTCTGAAACTCAGACTTGCCTTCTATGACACAGCTGTTTTCTGACCAAAGGCTGCCTTTGTAGCTTTACAAATACAAGCCCACAAAAAGTATAAAACTCGCATGGGAGCATCTACAAGAACTCAATAAAGTAGTTGGAGTGGAAGATTTCCATAGGAGAAGATTAAACTTTTGTCTGTAATATTGTCCTTTTCCTTTCCTAATTCTTTCTTCCTATAAATCTCTTAACTTGATTGTAATTCCAAAAAAGTTTTTATGTCAACTCTGGGGAATATCTGACAAGATCCATTAGAAAATCATTCACTTTAGACTTTACATTTTACATATTAAAGAAGAGCTGATCACTCTGCCCTCGTTCACTCTTTTCTGTTATGAATTAAATTCTGTCAATATTTTCAGTAAAATCTCCATTTCATCAAGATTTAACCTCAAACAAAAAAAATACCCTGAGGGTAAAAAAAAAGTAGGGAAAGTTTCCAAGAGGAAGGACGTTTACAACATTTATATAACTAAAAAGTTGTCTTCAAAAAAAGACAAACGTACAGAGTGATATAACTGGCTGGAAAATTATTTGGTCAAAAGTTCTCTTTGAGAATAGCCCAATATAGCAAATAATCCTCAAGCTAGTTAAGCATTTTTTGTTGTTTTGTTTTTCTAGAGGAATTATCTGGTGCTTCATAAAATATCTCAGATGTTCCCTGTCTTTGATAAAGTGATAAATCAAACATGGGTTTAGAAAAAACCCTAAGAATATTTGTGAAGCCAAGAGCATGGTGAGTAGTACATGAAGTTCCAATAGCGAGTCTACATTTTCAGAGATCATTCTGAATTACATCCATTTGTGCAAAGGCTTTTCATTCATAAACCTGTTTCACTGGTACAGAATTCTGGCCTAAACCAAGGACTCTGTTTATAATTACACACAGGTGTGCATACACACACACACACACATCTTTGCAGATCTGCTCAAGACCAAGTGGAATTAATTGGTGTTACTTTGTTTTGTTTTTATTCTTAGAGGCATGTTATTTATGCTAGTGTAATATAGACAGAGAAACTAAAAGTGGCTGGAAAATAATTATGATGATGATGACAACGACCAAGATTCCAATTGCAGCAAGTAATACCTATCCAAATTAACTTCCTTCTGCACTTGCATGACTTTGAGTCAGGTATCCCAGGACTTCAGCTCTAGGATTTTCTTAAATTTTTAAGTTAAATGGTAGATTTTTATAAGTGATGAGAAACATATTTTCAGCAAAAGAGTGGAGATGAAGGAACCTGACATTCCAGAAAACAATAATCCAACAGAAATCTGATATAACTACCTTTGGATTCCTTTCATTTTCTTTAAAGAGATGCAACTTTTGAAAAACTAAGGTATATCAAAAAGACTAGGATGAACTGAATGCTCCAGTCAAATTTCTGGTGCTCAGAATAGCCAAAACCATTAGGAGGTCTTATCATCTGTGTTCCCCTGTTTATTCCAGATCCAAGAGTTTACTAAGCAAGACCACTTACAAAGCCCTGGGAGGTGAGGTTTGTTTGCAAGAAAGTAGAATATAACAAAAACATACAAATAAAAGTATCAAAAACATTCATGTTTGGGAGTTCATGTACACCCATGACGGATTCATATCAATGTATGCCAAAACCAATACAGTACTGTAAAGTAAAATAAAGTAAAAAAAAAAAAAATAGAGAACCATAACTGAATAAACATACGCATATTTACCCTAGAGCAAAAAGCAGAATACAGGGAAGTTTGGATAGGAGGGAGAAAATGATATATAGATAAGGGTAGGGGGAATCATTTCAAAGAAGGGAAATTCTACCCTTAATATACTTACTCTGCTTTTTTGATGCAATATTTTCCCTAGCACCACCTCCGCCAAATGTAAAAAACCAAAGTGTCCGATCATTAGATGCATAATTATTTTCCTAAATTAGGTAGAAATTTTTCAAAAACATCAACAACTGTAAGAAAGAGCTAGTCCTTAACAAACAGACAGCTTTTATGAGAGTTCAGAGCTTGTGGTACTCTGCCTTTTGATGGGCAGAGAACAGATTCAGAGTTAGCAAGAAGAAATATAGGTGAAAAATAAAATAAGATAAGAAGCAAAAATGTTCTCTGTTTATCAACCATTGTGGGACTTGGAGCAAACAGATCTGGGAATCCTGGGTTGCCCCCCTTTACAGGTTAGCAGCATGATCCTGGACAAGCTATTTAACATGTGTGCCTCAGTTACACCATTTATCTGTTCAAGATAATCAGAGCACATTGTGTCTATCTTAGAGACTGCTGGGAGCTTTAAATGAAAAGTCTGTGAAGTCCCAGGGGGAGGGCCTGGCACATAGTAGGGATACAAGGAGAGCAGCTATAGGAAATACTGCCTGTGACAATGGAGGAGGACAGAGTCGCTGAGTGTTAAATCACCCTATCAAGGCTTCCATTAAGACTGCTGGTCGGTCACCTAAATTCTTTAGTGCAACCGCACGCATGGAGTTCAGTGAGACCAGTATTAATCAGGTCCCTGACTCACTCCCATTGCCCTGGAAATGGAGGGCGGGTTTGGCTTTGCATGTCCTCCCTGAGCATATTCCTCAGGACAGCCAGATGAGAAAAGAGGCCTGCCCAAACCTCGGCACGCCCTATAGCTCAAGGACTTTTTCTATTTCCAGAAAATAATCTTTTCTTTCAAAAGGCAGGTCCATTGTCTGTGAAATTCTATCACAACTGACACATTAGAGCAATCAAATCCTGCTCACTATCTATCAGATCGACAATAATGTTAAAGTAACTTGTCTCAGCTCAGAAAATGCTTTGAAGGTCTATCTCACACTAATGATCAAAAACTGTTGCTCTTTTTCAATAACAAAGCTGATCAGAAACTCAAAACAGACAAGTAAAACCCAAAGTCAGCTCACAAATCTCACTAAAATGAGTACTGACGTGAACATATTTCCCAGTCTTGGCTACACAGATATTCTGAATTAGATGAAAATGAAAAATCCATGAGATGTTGTTTTAAAGTAAATTTAAAGTAAATTGCCTTACTTTTCAACAGGAACCAGGGACAAAAGGAAGTTTGACATTGTGAGTCAGGGCTTTTCCTCCTAGCTATAAACTCCATGAGGGCAGCAGCTTCTCTGCGCGGTCTCCATAATGCCCTAGCACCTAAAACCCTGCCCGGTAAGAGGCAGGTTCTCAAAACAATTATTTAATGAGCAAACAAAAGACATGTCTTTGGTCTTGTGAAATGCTGAAGAACGCTGGGAAAGGTTTTTAGGATTTTTTGCCATGACAAAACCACGTGGAGAAATGTTTGACTTTCTAACTGGTGCTCATAACTCAGTTACGAGCTAGCAGCCTCAAAAACATTTTGCTTGGTGAAAGAAGCCAGACACAAAAAGTCATATATTGTATAATTTTATTTACATAAAATACCCAGACTAGATAAATCCATGGAGATGGGATCAAAATTGGTTGCCAGGGACTTGTGGGAGGGGAGAAGGGGGAGCAATTACTTAATGGGTTCAGGCTTTCCTTTTGGGGTGATGAAAATGTTTTCAAAACAGAGGTGATGGTTATGTAACATTGTGAAGGTAATAAAAACTGCCACTGAATTGCTCTGTTTAAATGATTCACTTTATGTTATGTTAACTTCACCTCAATTTAAAAACAAAACAAGCAAACAGCAGTCCTCAGTCCTACTGAGTTTTCTGAACCTGTAACACCATCAAACGTAACAGGACGTCATCACTCTGTTGAGGACCTTGCTTACAAAAATATTACAACAGATATTTCTGAACTCATGTACATCACTGCACATATATTATCGACAATTTTTTATTCCTTCTCCTTTGGTCTGAATGCATGTTCATCACTCCCAGAAATGTTGACGAGAAAAGCATCCTGTGGATAGTACTTCGGGCTTCCCAGCAGCATTAGTGGTAAGAAACCTGCCCACCTGTGGGTCAGGAAGATCCCCTGGAGGAGGGCATGGCCACCCACTGCAGTATTCTTGCCTGGTGAATCCCATGGATAGAGGAGCCTGCAGGGCCCTGCAAAGAGTCTTCACATGACTGAAGTAACTCAGTACACACATAGTACTTCTCTTAGTCCGACTTTACTCATTTCAATGCAAAAGTCTCATGAGAAGAGAGTGTGATCAAAAGAGCCCTTATTTGCTGAGTCTGCCACAGGCTCACCAGTGACCTTCTGACAGCCCAGACCAATTGATTCTCCTTTGCCCTTATGTTACTTCATTCTTCTGCAGCATGACTCCATTTTTCTTGAAATTTTCTCCTCCTTTGATTACCTTGACGCTAAGCCTCCTCATAAAATTCATGCAAGCCAACTGTTAAATGACAGTGTGTCCCACAGCTCTGTGTTGCTTCTTTTCACCCTACAAATACCCCTGCCCTAGGTTTAGCCACGTGAGGCTGACTGTCTATGATTCTGAAGGTTTATAGGCTACACTGAGGAGAAAGGCATTCAGATAAAGAGTTGGGGCGGGGGGCCACTGCAGGACGAGGGAACAGTAAGAGGCAAAGGCAAAGGGAACCAAGCTCTGTGGGTGCCTTCAAAGGAAGGACGAGCAACCTGAAAAAGGAACACAGCAGGAAAATCCAGGTAGGACTGGTGTGAAACTCTGGGACCTGAGAGAGGAAGACACTGAAAGCAGCGGGTGGTTATGAGTGTTACAGAAGCAGAGAGGACAAGGAGAGGGGCAAAGCCACTGAGTTAGCAAGAAGAAAGTCATTTGCCCTTTGAGAGGGAATATCCTGGAGGCTGGTGGGAGAGGAAAGGAGCGCAGGATACGCTTGATAGTAACCTGAAGAAATCTAGGTTCCACAGTAAAACTGCTATTGAGATTGGGAGCCTGGTCCTACCAGATGCTATTTACCACCTTCCTTGTCTTTCAGCACCAGTCTTGGAAAGGGAGCACAAATGGGGAAACCATGGAGGCCACAGAACATACAGGAAACTCTTCAATTGTTCTAACACCACTTCCCTCGATTCCAGTAGCCTGTCCTGACTTTGGGCCTATTTAAAACAAATAAACATCTATTAGTGTCCTCTTTGATTTCTTTCATCAGTGTTTTATAGTTTTCTATATATAGGTCTTTAGTTTCTTTAGGTAGGTATATTCCTAAGTATTTTATTCTTTTCGTTGCAATGGTGAATGGAATTGTTTCCTTAATTTCGTTTTCTACTTTCTCATTATTAGTGTATAAGAATGCAAGGGATTTCTGTGTGTTGATTTTATATCCTGCAACTTTACTATATTCATTGATTAGCTCTAGTAATTTTCTGGTGGAGTCTTTAGGGTTTTCTATGTAGAGGATCATGTCATCTGCAAACAGTGAGAGTTTTGCTTCTTCTTTTCCAATTTGGATTCCTTTTATTTCTTTTTCTGCTCTGATTGCTGTGGCCAAAACTTCCAGAACTATGTTGAATAGTAGCGGTGAAAGTGGACATCCTTGTCTTGTTCCTGACTTTAGGGGAAATGCTTTCAATTTTTCACCATTGAGGATAATGTTTGCTGTGGGTTTGTCATATATAGCTTTTATTATGTTGAGGTATGTTCCTTCTATTCCTGCTTTCTGGAGAGTTTTTATCATAAATGGATGTTGAATTTTATCAAAGGCCTTCTCTGCATCTATTGAGATAATCATATGGCATTTATTTTTCAATTTGTTAATGTGGTGAATTACATTGATTGATTTGCGAATATTGAAGAATCCTTGCAT
>SJYX01021501.1:26289-37235 GCA_006410675.1 Oreotragus oreotragus | reverse complement strand
GCACAGAGTCGGACATGACTGAAGCGACTTAGCAAGACAAGCTCAAGACAAACAAAAGGTGACAGAGTTCAGGAGTTCATTCCCACTAGATGTACCCTGAAAGGAATGCTAAATGAAGTCTAAGTTGAAATGAAAGAATGCTAGATGGCAATTTGAAGCATATGAAAATATAAATTCTCCAGTGAAAGTAAATAATACATGGACAAATATAAAAAACATTTTAATTTTAATTTTGTTTATAACTCCACTTGGTATTTTCTAAAGGATTTAAAAGACAAATGCATGAAAATATAACCTATGTTAATGGGTACACAACATCAATAACATAACATTTGTGACATTAATAACATAAAGTGAGTGGGTAGAGCTGTAAAAGAGTAGAATTTTTATGTTATTGAATTTAAGTTGGTATCAATTAAAGAAAAATTGGCATAAGGATGTTGCCTGTAATCCCCATGGAAACTACAAATAAACTATAGAACATACACAAAAGGAACAAAGAAGTGAATCAAAGAGTGTACGGAATGGACAGTGAAGGGTCTTCCCTGGGGTTGTGAGGAAGGTTGCTAGCCCTCTCTGGGCAATGTGTCCCACTTGGACACTCTACTGTATTGATTCACTTCTCCCAGGAAGCACAGACCCATGCCAGTGAGGGAGCGAGTTACAGTGTCATTTCATGCTGCTTGTTTTCCTTGCATGGAATTTCAGCAAAGTTTCAGGGGAAGCTTGGCTTAATGGGGCAACAGTCTCCCATACAAGTTTCAGATATTTGTTATTCTTGATCTGTTGGCTGTCCCTTGGTACCTTCCTCAAGGAACTGGGAGCCAGTGAAGCCTCAGGAAGTTTTCAGGTGTGGAGGTGAGTTTTAAGGTGTGGTTCCCTTTTTCACATCCTGCCTAAAATCTCCTTATCATTTCTCCACATCCATCAAAAGACTGCAGCAGAATTCCCACCTTCATGTTGAGGAGGTGGGAATCCTTACCAGTGTTCACTGAGAAGAAACTCGTGTAGGAAGGTGGCAGGACTGATGCTTGAGAACTATTTAGAATCTGCAGTGAGAGGGAAGGCAGAACTGAAAAGACCTAGGAAGGTTTTTAAGAGAGATAATGCTTAGTTCAACCTAACAATTGTTAAATATCAAATTTCCATATTCCCCACCAGAATTTTCATGTGACATTCAGTTTGAGAGCTAGATTAACTATAGTTCATTTCCCTTTAAGATTCCAAGAACATTAAACTTGCCTAGTTATGTTCAGTTCAGTTCAGTCGCTCAGTCAAAAAAAAAAAAAAAAGAAATTTCATCAAGGACTCTTGAAAAGAAGGAGAATAACTAGTATATTTTCAACAGTTCTCATCCTATTCAAGTTAATTACTACTTTTATATTACAAACTTATCATAATAAGGCAATTCATTCTTGTGTTGTTTTTTTTTTTTTCTATCAACAAATATTTATTGAGAACCTACCACATGCAAAGTCTTGTTGAAAGTGGTTAGGAAATATGAGTGAACAAAATAGACCTGTACTGAAGAAAGTTACTTTAGGAGAGTCATAATTTCTTCTGATACATAGGAGCATATTATTTGCGGAACTGGTGTTTATTGGCTTCACTTTTGAGGTACAGAGTATCAGAATTTCACTCTGTAAAGGGGTAAAAGTGTTTACTCACCTAACTTTATATATGTAGAATTTGTAATAGCTAACATTTTCTATTAATTAAAGGGTTTTTATTTTTACTTCATACATGATTTTGTTACAAACTAGAAAGAATTTTTCAACTTCTCTAAGAGCATAGGTACTTCCCAGATGGCTCATTGGTAAAAAATCTGCCTGCCAATGCAGGAGACACAGGAGACATGGTTTTGATCCCTGAGTGAGGAAGACTCCCTGGAGGAGGAAATGGCAACCCACTCCAGTATTTGTTCCTGCGAAATCCTACAGACAGAGAGCACGGCTGGCTAACAGTCCGTGGGATCGGCAAGAGTCAGACAAGACTGAGCATGCAACACTCCTGCACTTAAGAGCGTAGAGTTTCGGAACCTTACTGGCTCTGCAGGGTACGAATTTGCAACCCTGTTTCTCTGGTAATTAGTTTCCCATCCCAACCCCCATATTCCAATATATATCATTTGTTTAATTCAACATTAAAAATAAAAACAAAGGCAGAATGGACTAGTAAAGTTCCATGCCACTTTTATTGTCCTGTCCTTCCCTCTGTTTGCCTGACCTCTGTTTGCAAATCAGGGGAATCTGATTTTCCTATTTCATAAAGATACTTTCCCAACAATTGCCTTCTGCTGTTAACTTCTCAATCAGCTTATTTCTACACAGCAGGAACAGTCTGGAAGAACTTGAATCAGAGTTGCTTTCTCTGTTGTCTGTATTAGAATGTTGTCAGGAATGCATTAAGGGATTTTATTGGATAGTCTTTGTCCTGCTTTATCACTTTCCTTGCAGAGGTACAGGTAATAAAAACCTCTATGACTTGGGTCTTGGATTTGGATAGTTCAATTAGCTGTTCAGGAAGTCTATCAAAATGGTGACTCCAGGTCCCTGAACTCCAGGATTTTCATTATTAGTGTGAAATGTTAGTGACAAATGAGATATGATTGTCTAGATACCTCATCAACATGCTGGCATGCTGGCTTGCCGCCTGAAGTAAAGGGGCAGTTTTAAAAGCATCAAGGTTTTGATGGGGCTCTAAGCGTGTGGCCCAAAAACAAAGCCCATGAAAAATGGGGAACATCATAATTTTGAAACAATGATAAGCTTTCATAGTTCTCTGAAATTCCACAGTCAAAATCAAAGCTAAATCATTTTTAGATATTAGACTGTAAGGATTAAGATAAGAGTTTTCTTATTAGCTATACTTGTAAATACAAGGATTAAGAAATTGTTGACAACAGTTTAAATATAATGACAGTAAGAGAACTTATATAAATGTATTTTATTAAGAATTTATATTTAAAGCAGTGATTAACAAATACTAATTTGTTATTTTAATAAATTTCATGTGTATGGATAGACATCATCAAAGAAAGTTTGTGCTGAACATATATTTACACTAGTGGTTCTCCATGGGAATGGTACTGCCCTCTAGGGGTGATTAGATAATCTGTGGGGTAAGTTGATTTTTAGGATGTGGGAAGAGATACTCAATCTAGAAAATAAAAAGTTCTACCTACAGACTGTATTCCCATGTTTTAATGCCCACTCAAGCAGCAGGAAAATGTGTTTGATTATCTGGTCCTAGATCCTACTTGCATTACACATGTAAACCTAAAGTGTATTCTGCATGTCTTTACAGACAGACTGACTTTTTCACAATCACAACTATTTTCTGAATTTATAGAAAATGATGCTTTATTTTGTTTGAAAGTTTACCAAAAGCTGTTTTCCATTTTGTAAAATCACATGACTAATGGCAGTGTCAGTCATGGTTTTTAGTCACCAATTCAACATTACTACCTTTCTTTCTTTGCAGCTATTGCATTCATGGGAATTATATGTACATTTATAAGCATGACTGCTTCTTTATAGAATCCTGAGGGTTGTTAATTTAAATACTTATTTTTAAGTTATTTTTTAAAAATTCTGATATATATATATATAAGATAGTTACATTGAAATTTCTCAGCTACAATACATTGTAGATAAATTGCATTTCAGATAATAAAATGGACCATAAAAAGTTTGTTGTAAAAATGACCTGAATTCTGTAGAACTGAGAATCATTGATTGATTTATGTATATAGAAAGTCTGGCTGGTTGATATACTAAATATAAATGCTGCAAGTATCCAAATTATTGGCACATTTCTTTGGTAGGAATATGTAGATTTTAAATAAATTTCCTAGCAAATTCAACCCTATAAATTGTAGGAAATTTTGAGATAGAGGCCTGAAAATAAATCCTGAAGTCAGCATAATTAATTCTCTTTAAGCAGTTCAACTGCATGTATATTAAATGCCTCATTATGCAAGACACCTTTCTAAATCCCTAGGAGACAAAGACAAATATGAAATAATTCACTCTTCCAGGGAGTATATATTCTAGTAGGAGGGACAGACAGATATCTAAATAATATTAATGCAGTATAAATGCTAATAGAGTTATTGTTGCAATTCTACAAAGGAATGAAAGTTGGAACTGAGACAGAACCTGGTGGGAGACATAGTTTGAAGACTGTGTAGGGACTTATGCAAAGCCTTAAATATTGTACTAAATTAATGTCATAAGATCATTAGATGAAAATAAAAAGCTACCTAAAACAAGCAAATAGCAGCAATAAAACTTATTTCTGCTGTTTCTATGTTTGAAGGAATCTAATCGTATTGAAAAAGAACACATTTGTTAGTCACTGTTAAGTTTCTTGGAAGAATAGGATGATGAACTCAATGAGACAAAGAAAAATCAAAATTCCTCTGCATAGTTAAAAATAGTTTTTGAAATCTCAAGGATATCTGAAGATTAAAAAAGTATAGGGGATAAGAACAAAAGGAAAAATAGGTTTACATGATGTTGATTACACTGTGGTGGGAAAGAGAAGAGCACAGGAAGTAAGTACACAAAATTTAAGAGGTCACTGGGCTAGAAAGAAAGGGCCCCATGATTATGTAATTCTGTGAGAGTCTACAGAAGTCTAAGTGAACACTGGACTTCCTACAGTTTCTGTAAAGGAAATTGAGGTGATTTTATTTAAATTATAAAGACAATAATTGCCAATATAAAGAATTTAGAATGTCCAGAAAACTAATATGATGATTATATTTTTTTGGGGGGGGGCAGGCTCTAAAAGTGTACTTTTTTACATATCTCTGAAAGATTTAATTTTCCCTTCTTGATCAATCATGGACTAATGCTTTTTAAAATAAAAAATCATATGCCTCAAGCAGTGCGAATATTTTCATTTCTATCTCATGTTGGGATGATGGTGGATTGTTTGTAGACCACTACTGGTTCAGAGGCTATGTGTTGAGTAGCAGTGCTTAATTGAGCAGCCTGGCTAGCTTTCACACAGTATTATGAATTTGTGACAGACAGTCTCTCTCAGTTTGTAATCTGCAGTAAAATTTGTATCTATACATTTTTTTTGTAAGAAACATGAAAGAAACTAACACAACACATTCTCCATTTCTTTTTAAATAATAATATCCCTCATTTTTGGTTGGATACTTGGAGTAAAGCTTACTTTTCTCAGACTTCTGTTGCCATATAATGTGTACAGTGTATTTTAGGAGGAAATGTTTTGTGAAACATCTAGTTTATACCTTCCAATGTTAGTTCCTGTCCAGATGAAATGAAGATGTGATATCTGATGCTTCTTGAGCCATGAGCTAGAACTCGTACTGAGGTTGGTGGATCACCAAAATAGAAAGAACTTGAGGCATTTATGCCATGGACGATTATATTAGCCCTGGAGTGTTTACCTTCAGTATCCTTCTAAGATTTTAACTTCTAAGAAGTAAAAGTCCATCTTATTTAAGTTATTTTAGACTTTCTATCACATACAAAACAGCCAAAGTCCAATCAATAAATAAATTAAAACAAATGTGTAAAGCAGTATCTGATACATAGAAAACACTCAGTAAACATTAATGTTAATTATTAAATAAGTATAGTGACAAAGTTATTAATTTATTCAATAAATATTTAATAGCAATATTAAATGTGTGTCATTGTGTTTTGTAATGGTAACACAAAAATGATTAAGTTCAGTTATTTGCACATAAATTCTTGTCTTGAAGGTGTAATAATGAATCATTAACCATTTATTAGTACTTTTCAAATGATTTTCAAAGGAGAGTGTTTGATATATATATATTAGCATTACCTAATTAAAAGGAAAATTAATCACATTGAAGTGTCTGACAAATATTCTCCTTAATAAAAATGGCTGTTATGAGGTTTTACACAAATAAGAGTTAGCCCCTTAGGACTAGTTATAATTATTTGTGATCTTTAACTTGTATTCTGAAATTTGCATTTTCCCTGGAGATTCCAAAAATCAAAAGCTCATAAGTAATTGAATTATTAAAGTTTATGACTAGATTTTAGTATAACACTTATCATTTATACATTGTAGTATCTGTAAATATGAATTTTTTAGGGGAATTGTATAGGTAAAGATATTTCATAATTTAAAAAAATTAAATAAATAATATATTCAGACTTTTTAGAGAAATATTAGCAGAAATTAATTGTTAATCATTTATTAAAGTAAGCCTGCTTAATTACCCACTTAATATGGTAGGTTTATTTGGGTTCCCTGTTCAGAACTGAAAGTGCCTGGATGTGTCCTGATCTGGAGAGTTGACTAAGTAAAATTGACTTCCAAACTCATTCAGAATGTTCACAGATTCTATTCTTTGTTAGTGAAAATTCTAAGCACCTACAGGCCACTTTCATATCATCCTTGCTCTGAAGCTCCCTCCATTTTAGCAATGGAGAAACTTCCTTTTCATCAAATTCTTCCTAATTTTCAAATGACTGAATTCTTCTACTACCAGTCAGAGAAAACTCTTTTTAAATAGTTCATGGGATTTATTTTTTTATGTGCAACTGTCCAGTTTCTGAGCATCATCATTTTTTGAAGAGATTGTCTTTCTACATTTGTATAGTCTTGCCTCCTTGTAGATTAATTGATCATAGGTGTGTGGGTTTATTTCTGGGCTTTCTAGCGTGCTCCATTGATGTATACTTCTAGTTTTGTGTCAGTATCATACTGTTTTGATTACTATACCTTTGTAGTATAGTCTGAAATCAGAGAGCCTGATTCCTCCAGCTCTTTTTCTTTCTCAAGATTGCTTTGGCAATTCCAGATCTTTTTTATTTCCATACAATTGTTAAGATTTTTGTTTATTTTATTTTAGTTCTATGAAAAATATTGTTGGTGATTTGATAGGGATTGTATTGAATCTGTAGATTACCTTGGGTTGTATATTTATTTTGACAATTTTTATTCTTCCTATCCAAGAACATGGTATATCTTTCCATCTGTTTGTGTCATCTTTAATTTCTTTCATCAATGTCTTACATAGTTTTCATAATCAGTTATTTTGTCTCCTTAGATAGGTTTATTCCTAGATGTTTATGATGCAACAGTAAATGAGGTTGTTTCTTGAATTTCTCTTTCTGATTGTTGTTAGCGTAGAAAAATGCAACAGATTTCTGTGTATTCATTTAGTACTTTTCTGGTAGTTAGGATTTTCTATGAATAGTATTGTGTCATCCGCAAACATCAAATAAACTATTCTGTAATGCCACTTGCAAAAATAAGCTCAAAAGGAATAAAAGACCTAAATATTAGACAGGACACTATAAAACTCTTAGAGGAAAACATTGGCAGAACACACGCTGAAAAATAGCAGCAGTATCTTTTTCAATTTGTTTCCTGATACTACTGCTTGGAAGAAAAGTTATGACCAACCTAGATAGTATATTCAAAAGCAGAGATATTACTTTGCCAACTAAGGTCCATCTAGTCAAGGCTATGGTTTTTCCTGTGGTCATGTATGGATGTGAGAGTTGGACTGTGAAGAAGGCTGACCACCGAAGAATTGATGCTTTTGAACTGTGGTGTTGGAGAAGACTCTTGAGAGTCCCTTGGACTGCAAGGAGATCCAACCAGTCCATTCTAAAGGAGATCAACCCTGGGATTTCTTTGGAAGGAATGATGCTGAAGCTGAAACTCCAGTACTTTGGCCACCTCATGCGAAGAGTGGAAAAGACTTTGGAAAAGACTTTGACTCTGGGAGGGATTGGGGGCAGGAGGAGATGGGGAAGACCAAGGATGAGATGGCTGGATGGCATCACTGACTGTGAATCTGAGTGAACTCCATCACTTGGTGATGGACAGGGAGGCCTTGCGTGCTGCGATTCATGGGGTCGCACAGAGTCGGACATGACTGAGCGACTGAACTGAATTGAACTACTGCTAAGTTGCTTTAGTCATGTCCAACTCTGTGCGACCCCATAGACAGCAGCCCAGCAGGCTCCCCCATCCCTGGGATTCTCCAGGCAAGAACACTGGAGTGGGTTGCCATTTCCTTCTCCAGAGAGTAATGGAAATAAAAACAAAAATGAACAAATAAGACCTAATTAAGCTCAAAAGCTATGGAAAAGACTCTGATGCTGGGAGGGATTGGGGGCAGGAGGAGAAGGGGACGACCAAGGATGAGATGGCTGGATGGCATCACTGACTGGATGGACGTGAGTCTGAGGGAACTCCGGGAGATGGTGATGGACAGGGAGGCCTGGCATGCTGCGATTCATGGGGTCGCAAAGAGTGGAACACGACTGAGCGACTGAACTGAACTGATTACTATCTATTGGAGAAGGCAATGGCACCCCACTCCAGTACTCTTGCCTGGAAAATCCCATGGATGGAGGAGCCTGGTAGGCTGCAGTCCATGGGGTCGCTAAGAGTCAGACACGACTGAGCGACTTCACTTTTACTTTTCACTTTCATGCATTGGAGAAGGAAATGGCAACCCACTCCAGTGTTCTTGCCTGGAGAATCCCAGGGACGGGGGAGCCTGGTGGGCTGCCGTATATGGGGTCGCACAGAGTCAGACACGACTGAAGTGACTTAGCAGTAGCATTACTATCTATAAAATAGATAAATAACTCAACAGTCAAAAAACGAGGATCATGGCATCCAATCCCATCACTTCAAGGCAAATAAATGGGGAAACAATGGAAGGTGACTGCAGCCCAAAGATGATTGCTCCTGGGAAGAAAAGCAATGATAAACCTAGATGGTATATTAAAAAGCAGAGACATTACTTTGCCTACAAAGATCCGTATACTCAAAACTATGGATTTTCCAGTAGCCACGTGTGGATGTGAGAGATGGACAATTAAAAAGGCTGAGTGCTGAAGAATTGATGCCTTCAAACTGGTGCTGGAGAAGATGCCTGAGAGTCCCTTTGACAGCAAGGAGACCAAACCAGTCAATCTTAAAGGAAATCAACCCTGAATATTCACTGGAAAGACTGATGCTGAAGCTCCAATCCTTCGGTCACCTCATGCGAAGAGCTGACTCATTGAAAAAGACCCTGATGCTGGGAAAGATTGAAGGCAGGAGGAGAAGGGGATGACAGAGGATGAGATGGTTGGATGGTATCACCGACTCAATGTACATGAGTTTGGGCAAGCTCCGAGATGGTGAAGGACAGGGAAGCCTGGTGTGCTGCAGTTCATCAGGTCACAAAGAGTCACACATGACTGAGCAACTGAAAACAACAACAAAGCCAGTGCATCTATGGTATTTTATTATAGCAGCCTGAGCTAAAATATCAGAAAAATAATATATGAATAAAATGAGAATATCCATAAAATACAGAAATTATGAAAAAGATGAAAATTTTTGATGATGAAAATGAGAATAAATGAATTTCAAAATACACTAGAGGATTTCAAAGGCAGATTCAAGCAGGCATAAGAAAGAATCAGCAAAGTTGAAGACAGTTTATTTGAAGTTATCCAGTTTGAGAAGCAAAAAAGAAAAAAAAATCAATAAAAGTGACTAGTGCCTATGGGACTTATGTGATATTATTAAACATATCATTATACACATTATGGAAGTCCTAGAAGAATAGAGAAAGAGGCAGAGAGATTAGCTGAAAATAATGGCTACAATTTTCTCAAATTTGAGGGAAGACATAGATATACAAATCCAAGAAGCTCAATAAATTCCAAGTAGGATAAACCCCCAAAGACCCAAATGGTGACTCGGCAGTAAAGAATCCACCTGCAATGCAGGAGATGTGGGTTCAATCTCTGGATTGGGAAGATCCTCTGGAGCAGGAAATGGCAACCTGCTCTAGTATTCTTGCCTGGGAAATCCCATGGACACAGGAACTTGGTGGGCTACAGTCCATGGGGTCACAAAGAGTAGGACACAACTGAGCAACTAAACAACAAAGGCATTATAATCCAATAGTCAAATAATCAAAAGAGAATAACAGACGAGAATGTTGAACGAAGCAAGAGAAAAATGACTTGAATGTATAAAGGAGTCCCCCATAAGACTGTTATCAAATTTCTCAGCAGAAACCTTGCAGGCCACACTGAATGAAAAGCAAACTGTCAATTGAGAATTCTGTATCCAGAAAAATTGTCCTTGAAAAAATGAGGGAGCTAAGACAAGCTCACGGAGAAGGCAGTGGCACCCCACTCCAGTACTCTTGCCTGGAAAATCCCATGGACGGAGGAGCCTGGTAGACTGCAGTCCATGGGGTCGCTAAGAGTCAGACACGACTGAGCGACTTCACTTTCACTTTTCACTTTCATGCATTGGAGAAGGAAATGGCAACCCACTCCAGTGTTCTTGCCTGGAGAATCCCAGGGATGGAGGAGCCTGGTGGGCTGCTGTCTATGGCGTTGCACAGAGTCGGACATGACTGAAGCGACTTAGCAACAGCAGCAGCAGCAATCCTTCATGAAATCCTGTCTTCAAACTTGAGGTTTTCAGAAGTGCTGCTTAACCTCTCATCTACGTTTTCTGGAAATGGCAAAAGCCCACAAAATGGCAAAAATCATTTCTGGATATGTCTGCCATAGATTTTGACTATGTAAGTCTTCACTGTAATGTTAATATGCCCATGCATTTGAGAGATAATTTTATACATTTTATATTTTGGCAAAATTTTCTAATTGGCCTAAATAAGAGATTTGGTCTGATTCATCTGCCATTACTAGATGTGAAAGTTCAGTTTTCCTTTCTTTTCTAAAACGTTTTCTTTCATATTGTGATCTTTTAAATTAATTTCTTTTTAAAAATTTATGTATATTTTTAATTGAAGGGTAATTGCTTTACATAATTCTCCATGACATATGAAGGACAGATCTGAGAAAAGAAGGGACATATAGTTCTCACCAAATTGGTTCCAAAGTGGATGTGCCAATTGACACTTCCATTGTTGTTGCAGGAGAGTTCTGATT
>SJYX01021501.1:0-10451 GCA_006410675.1 Oreotragus oreotragus | reverse complement strand
TGGTCATCTGAGCCTCAGTTTAGTCCCCATTAAATAGCCACTGCGATGCCATGCCTAGAGGGAGTTGTAAGCAGTTGGCTGAATATTCACAAAGCACTTGTTGTTCTTTGCTGTGGGTAGCCGATGCCACGCTGGGGACCGAATGGTGCCTGGCATGAGAGCGGGTGGGGGGTGGGGTGGGGAAGTGGTGTGGTATGCCAGCAGGCAGAGGTTGTGGTCATAGCTATGAAACATTAGTAGATGTTTTCAGGCTTTCCTAGAGAGAGAGAAAAAATAGAAAGAAAATGCTTTAAAAATAGAGTTTTAAATGCTGTGTGACTAGAAGAGATTATGCTTCAGCCCCCTCATATATATATATATTTTAATTCTTACCCTGGGCACAGTGTTAAGTTCTTTCCATGCAGTATCTCATTCCTTCTCCACTTCAGCCCCCTATGAGAGAAGTGCTAAATAGATGAGAAAATTGAAATTCTGAGAGAGGTGAAGTAGCTCTGTCACGATCAAGTGGCAGAGCCTCACTCCACAGTCATCTTGACAGGTGAATAAAACCAGCCCCAGTGGACAGGTCAGGAGACTGAAACAGAGAGATAAGTAAACTCCCCAAAGCCAAATGGCCAGTCAGTGGAAGAGCTAATGCCAAAACTCAGGCTTATTATCTGTATGATGTGAAATGTGGGGCTTGGGTTCCCCGTGTAACACCATTTCCATCAGTTCCACCATCTCTAGGCGGTGATTCTTTGAACTAGTACTCCGTGCAATGGACTTGCTAAAGGAGGTCGCCCTGGACGCGGACCAAAGTCTAGTTGAGACACCAAGAATTACATGAGGCTAAGCTTGACTGATTAAAGTTGTATGTGCTGAGTGTCTGTTGAGTAAGTAGATAGACCTGTGGACCATAGCTGCCTCACATAGACCTCAGGCAAGTCATTAGACACCATGGGTCTAAATGTAGGTTTTTTTGTGAAAAGAAAGTGAAAATCTTAGTTGCTCAGTTGTGTCCGACTCTTTGTGACCCCATGGACTGTAACCCACCAGGCTCCTCTATCCGCGGAATTCTCCAGGCAAGAATATTGGAGTGTATAGCCATCCCCTTCTCCAGGGGATCTTCCTGACCCAGGGATCGAACCCTGGTCTCCCTCACTACAGGCAGATTCGTTACCATCTGAGCCACCAGGGAAGCACAGGCTTTTTATACTTACTTTTGTTGTTGTTCAGTCGCCAAGTTATGTCTGACTCTTGGAGAGCCCATGGACTGCAGCAAACCAGGTCTGCCTGTTCCCCACCATCTCTGGGAGTTTGCCCAGGTTCATGTCCATTGAGTGAGTGTTGCCATCCAAACATCTCATCCTCTGACACGCTCTTCTCCTTCTGCCTTCAGTCTTTCCCAGCATCAGGGAAAACATTACAGAAAACTTGCCCAATTGAAACTAGCCGTGCATAAGGGAGCCTGCAGGACTTTCTTTTGCCAATGTTGAGTCCTTTCATTAAAAAATCTTTGGGGGGATTTATTTAATAGGCAAAAGTTGCTTCTGACTGTTACCTCATTTTCTGTATTTTATTTCTAGGTGAGGTTGGGAGCTTTTCCACATATTTATTAGCCATTTTTAGTTCCTCCTTTAGGAAATAGTTGTACCTTTTGGCCACTTAGGGGCTTCCCTGGTGGCTCAGAGGTTAAAGCGTCTGCCTCCAATGCAGGAGACCTGGGTTCAATCCCTGGGTCGGGAAGATCCCCTGGAGAAGGAAATGGCAATCCACTCCAGTATTCTTGCCTGGAGAATCCCATGGACGGAGAAGCCTAGTAGGTTACAGTCCACGGGGTCACAAAGAGTCGGACATGACTGAGCGACTTCACCTCACCTTCACCTTTGGCCACTTAACCATTAGTGTCTATTTTTCTTGACAAGTTGGAAACTCTTTATATATGAAGGCTATCAACCTTTTGTGCCAATTTCTTTTAAGCTTCCTGATTCCCTGCCACTGTTTTAAAGTTGAAAGGATTTCCACTTGAGGTTTGTACGGGTGTACATGGCTTTTTTTAATTGTTCCACATCCCTTCTTTGTTCACAAACTGATCATTCCTTGATACTGTGGTTTTTAATCACTCAAGGGTAACCAAATATTTCAGTTCTTAGAGGAAGTAGAGTGAATATTGTCTTCCCCTTAGTCATAGAGACTTGGCATTACCCTGGTAAGAAACAAAATTGAGCCTCTTAAGTAGCACACAGCACAGGTCTGCTGTCTTTCTAGTACACAGTATCGGGTACACAGTAGGTGCTGAGGAAAACTTTGTTGTAAAATTAAAGCAAGCATGAGTCTCCCCCACCATGTTTTACTAGTTATATTCTCACGTCTTATTTCAGTTAAAGGCAAAATCCATTGTTTCTCTTTTTCTCTCAAAAAATTTGATTATATCAGGAACAGGATATCTATAGTTATTCATGGGCTTTTAACACACATAATCTCCCTTTCAACAAGGGATTCAACAAGGTGCCCCAGTTCTGTGAATATTATGGAGAGGTCTGCAACATAGTGATTAAAAGCCCAAACTCTAGTGACAGAAAGATCTCATTTCAAATCCAAGGTCTGAGGACGTTCTTTGTGGTCCAGTGGTTAAGACTTTGCCTTCCAATGCAGGGGGCTGTGAGTTTGATCCCTGGTCAGGGAGCTAAGATCTCACCTGCCTTGTGGCCAAAACCTTAAACATAAAACAAGCAATATTGTAACAAATTCAATAAAGACTTTCAAATGGTCCATATTAAAAAAGAAAAAATACAAGTTCTGCATCTTACTAGCTGTTTGACTGTTGGCAAATTACTTGACCTGCTTGTGTTTTGATTTCTATCTCTGTAAAATGAAGATGATAGTAGTACCTATCTCATAGTGCAGAGGTATTTCTCAGGGTTAAGCAAGACAATGTATGCAGAGAATCAGGTACAGATTAGGTAAGCATTCATTGAATGGTAGCTACAACTATTACCAGTGGTAATAATGTGTGTGTTGGGAGCAGTGGGCAAGGATGGACATAGCCTCAGGGACTGGAGCATAAAGGACATTAACATGAAGTCCAAACACATAGATTCAAGTTCAAACTCTATCCTCAACTCATTCTATGACTTTAGAGTAGTTTCTTTCCATCTCTGGGTCTGGTACGTTGACAGTGAAGTGCTCTGCCATCCTCTGCCCAACTGAACTGGGTCACTAACCCCATCATTCTTTTTTTAATCAATTTTTATTTGGAGTAGTTGCTTTACCATGTTGTGTTAGTTTCTTCTGTACAGCAAAATGAATCAGCCATACATATGCATATATCCCCTCCCTTTTGGACACCCTTCCCATTCAGGTCACCACAGTGCCTTAAGTAGGGTTCTCTGTGCTTTACGGTAGATTCTCATTAGTTATCTATTCTATACATAGTATCAATAATGTGTGTGTGTGTCAATCCCAGTCTCCCATCCTTCCCATATTCCTCCTTCTCCCACCCCACCCCACCCATCATTCTTACAGCAATGGCTGCAGCATCCTAATCTGCCTTGCACTCGAGAGTAGAAAAGGCCTTTCTGAGGTTAAATTTAATGTAACCTTTGGGACTGCAGGAAGAGTAAGTACTAGGACCAATGAGGTAACAGCGTTACAGAGATAAACATGTTTCANCCCCACCCCACCCATCATTCTTACAGCAATGGCTGCAGCATCCTAATCTGCCTTGCACTCGAGAGTAGAAAAGGCCTTTCTGAGGTTAAATTTAATGTAACCTTTGGGACTGCAGGAAGAGTAAGTACTAGGACCAATGAGGTAACAGCGTTACAGAGATAAACATGTTTCAGCTCAATAAAAGAGTTTATCACAGTGCAGTGGGTGAGCTACATTGCTTCAGTCAGAATCCTGACTCTGAAAATAGCTGTGTGACTTTGAGTATTTTAGCCTCTCTGCTACTCAGCTTCCTCACTTGTAACATCGGCATAGTATTATTACCTACATCATGCAATGCAATGCAATGCTGAGTCGCTTCAGTCATGTCTGACTCTTTGCGACCCCATGGACTATAGCCTGCCAGGCTCCTCTGTCCATATGATTCAGACAAGAATACTGGAGTGGGTTGCCATGCCCTCCTCCAGGGAATTTTCCTGACCCAGGGATCGAACCCATGTTTCTGCATCTCCTGCGTTGGCAGGTTAGTTATTTACCACTAGCGCCACCTGGGAAGCCCACCTATATCATAAAGTTATTTTAAAGATTAAATAGTTCAAAATTTGTGATTTGCTAGCACAATTTTTGTGTTACAAAATTTGTGTAACTAGCACAATGTAAGTGCTAGTTAAATAGCAAAATAGATGAAATTGGGAGCTCATTAAGAATCGGAGGAAGTGCTTTGATGGGTAGCAAGTTCCCTGTCACTCCCAGGATGCCAGTAGTCACTGGTATTATGAAATATATTCAAGCATCAGGAGAGGATTAGACAAGATAAACTTTATCATCACTTCCTGATCAGAAGTTCTGTGACTTGCTTCACAAGATCACCCAGCTAGTCAGTAGCAAGTAATAACTCGGATAAACCAGGTTTACTTAGAACTTAGTAGTTTTCTTTCTCCTATGCCACTCACTGTCATTTAAGCTTGTGTTTCCCAGGATGGTATTTGAAGATCGATCCATGAAATTCAGTGGCATAAAGGGCAAGTTCAACCAGTCACCCTTCTCATGCTCACAAAGCAGCTATATTACTCAGAAATCCAGTTTTACTTGCTGTCACCTTGTCAGGTCCTGGGCAGCTTTGATTGACAAGAGGCTTTGGGTGAAATTGTTTCATTAATGTGCTGAATGTCACTTGCTGATTTACAGACTTCCCATTTGTAAGGTTCCTGTTGCTCTTAAATGAGAGGAATTATCATGTTATAAAGCTGATGCCATCAGATTTTCAGTTTTATATCTGACGTAGCTGTACCTGCATTTGCCATTTGACTTTAGACTCTAAGCAGAAAATAGCATCAATTCATCTACCCTCCACCACCCGCCACTCACTAAAGACCAGAAGAAGTATGCCTCCAGGTGAGGTTGCTCAGTGAGAGAGAGTGCTGGAGTTACTCTACGCTCAGCAGACCAAGCTGATGCTTTAATAGACTATGGAGACAAAGGACAGTGAGAGAACTAGGGCAGAGATGATTTCTTTCTTGGAGACTCAAGCTAGACTGTAGCCCACACAGATGCAGCCTCATGAATGATCAGAGATGGAGGGTCAGTATAGCCTGCCCTAAACTTGTCTGAAACCCAAACCAGGAAGGCAAGCTGCTGCTGCTGCTGCTGCTGCTAAGTCACTTCAGTCGTGTCCGACTCTGTGCAACCCCATAGACGGCAGCCCACCAGGCTTTCCCATCCCTGGGATTCTCCAGGCAAGAACACTGGAGTGGGGCGCCATTGCCTTCTCCAAGGAAGCCAAGCTGGGTATGAGCAAATAGGTGAATGAATTTCCCTAAAGTGGCTGGGCCTGTGGGGCGCCCTGTGGCTAAAAAAGGGTCCTGTGAGGCTTCCCTGGTGGCTCAGTTGTAAATAATCCACCTTGCAATGCAGGAGACACAGGTTTGATCCCTCACCCAGGAAGATCCCACATGCCACGGGGCAACTAAGCCCTTGAGCCACGGTTATTGAACCTATGATCTAGAGCCCGGGAACTGCAAATACTGAGTCCACGTGCCACAACTACTGAAGCCCATGTGCTCTAGAGTCCATGCTTGACAACAAGAGAAGCCACCACAATAAGAAGCCGGTGCACCACCACTAGAGAGTGGCCGCCACTCACTGCAACTAGAGAAAAGCCCGTGCAACAACGAAGACCCAGCAGAGCCAAAAATAAATGAATAAAAATAAATAAATACAAAAAAATGAAAAAATAAAAAATAAAAAATAAAAATAAATAAAAATAAAAAATAATAAATTAGTGAATGAAAGAAAGGGTCCTATGAGGCACCCAATTCTAGGGTCCTGGCTGAGAAACACTTGCCCACCCTGAGAATCCAAGGGGGACATCCTGCATATTAGAGAGGGGCTGGGCCCCTCGGAGTTCTTAACTGTTCCAAGAAATGCAGATACAGCACGCACACACACACAAAAAACTGTCTCCAAGATGCTATCAGAGTAGTGGAGGGGGGAGGTTTGCCTGCACTAGAAGACTCAACCTAAGTCCAGAGAGAGTGGCACTTAGTGCCTGCATATGGCAGTAGGGCCTTGGAATCAGAGAGACCTGGGTTCATGTCCCTGCTTAGCCAAATTCCACTGGTTGAGTTACTTAACTTCTCCAAGCCTCAATTTTACTCTTCTCTAAAATAGAGGTAATGATAGAAGTCCTTGATTCACTGGGTTGTTGTGAGAATTACAACATAGATAGAAGATAGAAGATAGGTGAAGCATTTAGGACTCTCCTTGACAACAACTAACTGCCTAGTAAATGTTAACTGGGGGCTTCCCTGGTGGCTCAGACGGTAAAGCGTCTGCCCACAATGCAAGAGACCCGGGTTCGAGTCCTGGGTCGGGAAGATCCCCTGGAGAAGGAAATGGCAATCCACTCCAGCACTCTTGCCTGGAAAATCCCATGGACGGAGGAGCCTGATGGGCTACAGTCCATGGGGTCGCAAAGAGTCGGACACGACTGAGCGACTTTACTTTACTTTACTTTAAATGTTAACTATTATAATCATCATCAACAACATTCTGGATCAATTACTGAAAGCAGACAAATATAACTAAGAAAATACATATATATTTTTACATACTTTTATGTGTGTGTGTGTGTGCTCAGTTGCTCAGTCATGTCCAACTCTTTGCAACACCATGGACTGTATAGCCTGCCAGGCTCTTCCGTCCATGGGATTCTCCAGGCAAAAGTACTGAAGTGGGTTGCCATGCATTCCTCCAGGGAATCTTCCCAACCCAGAAATTGAAAATGCATTGCCTGCTTGGTAGGTGGATTCTTTACCACTAACACCACCTGGGAAGCCCTTCACATACTTTTAAGGCATACTATATTTCACAATAAAGCCATCATCAGAAAGAAAAAAAGGAAGGCAGAATGGTTACAAATGTATGATGAATCATGGTTCACACCTTCAGCTCTGTGACCTGTGGGTGCCTGGGTAAATCATGAAGCTACTTCAGGCTCATAGGACCAACCTCACAGGATATTGTGAGAATTAAATGAGAAAACGCCTAGAAAGTGCTTAGAGCAGTGCTCTGTACAGAATTAACTAAGATTTATTCTTGGTTATCATTATGGATGTTTCCCCCTCTGCAGTTCTCAGCCCTGCTATGTTTCATGTTATTCCACCAGACTTTATCCCATCATGTTGAGCTGTGCCATATGGAGTTCCAGAGTGTCACTGATGGGTTCCTGGAGTCGGGGCATGCAACTGGGACTCTCAGGTCCTAGGGTATAACCTTGTGCTAGTGGAAAGAGGTAAAACGTTGTTAGGAGCCTAGCCTATTAACTAAAAGCACTGTGGCTTTCAAAGGTCTTTGTTTTCCAGTGGCCCTACAGCTGAGTCGGTTTCCCAATGGACCCTGCACTATGATGGTAGCCCCTTCCTTCCACACCCACACCCCACCAGCCAGTTGAACGTGTACACTCCTGGCTGAGGCATTTGCCATTTTCTTCAAATATTTGCAAAAAGCTTCCCAGAGCAGGAAGCCTTGCTGCTGCAGAGCATACCATGAGAAAGCTGAAGCAGTGGTTTCCATGGCAATGCCTTGGCACTTATTAGTGTTTGCATAGGCACAGAGGCAAAAGCTGGAGTCCAGACAGAGCTTTGCTGGGCAGGGATGAGGAGAAGAGATGGCTGAATTGCTCTCACTTTGCCCTCTTGGGTGGTTGCCCTCAGAGACAATATAAGTGGAATGTTTGGGATGCAGTCTGCCCAGATGCCCTTAGAGAGTGTTTAACTCTTCTCCCGGAAGCTCCGAAACTACTCACCTCACCCAGTACCCCACCTTCGCCACTAGGTTCAGCTTCCCCAAACACCCCTTCATATGCCACTCCTCTGCTGCCCCAAACCTTTGGTGCTGGTCCCTACTAGCTCTAGATCAAGTCTAAATTATGACTTTTGAGTCCTTCCACATCTTCCTCTTTCCTGAAGCTCTGGCTGCTTCCCTCACCCTATCCTCATCCTTCCCTCCCTCCCTGTCTAAAATGTTCGTGTATGATTCACCTATATCCTGTAAGTATAATTATTTGGAGCCCTGGATTTCTGTGGGGAGAGTTTCCTGTTGTATTTCTCACATTCTGTTGTTCTGGGCTTTGATTTCTGTCCCCTTTGACCCACAAGGCTTCAACATGAAAGCTCAATTTTTCTAGCATTAGAAAATTCCCTCAGGGCAAAAGAAACTATCTCCATGCTCACTTAACTTTTTAGGTTCCTATTATCACTTCAGTTTTGTCCTATGGTACTTGCTACTTTGTTAGTTCTTTTTCTTGTTTGTTTTTTTACATGTGTAATATTTTATTACCCATTACTGTACATTTCTTTCCTTTCATCCCATTAGCCTAATTTCTTTTTTAACCAGTATCATTAGCTTTCTTTATTATTTTTTTTGAAGTGTAATTGACATATGACATTATATTAGCTTCAGGTATACAGCATAATGATTCAGTACTTGTATATACTGAAAAACAATCACGGCAATAAGTCTAGTTAACATTTGTCTTCATACATAATCACAGATTTTTTTCTTCTGTGAGAACTATTCTCTTTGCAACTTTGCTAAGAAAGCAAATATGCAATACAGTATTAGCTATGGTCACCATGCTATAGATTACATTTCCATGCATGACATTTATTTTATAATGGAAGTTTGTACCTTTGGACTACCTTCACCATTTTACTCCCACTCCAACCCTCTGTCTCTGACAAGCAGCAATCTGTTCTCTGTCTCTGTGAACTTGGATTGTTTTCTGTTTTAGATTCCATATAGAAATGAAATCATCCAGTATTTATCTTTCTTTGTCTGACTTATTCCATTCAACATAATGTGCTCAAGTTCTATCCATGCATTGCAAATGGAGAGATTTTGTTCTTTTTAATGGTTGAAGAATATTCCATCATGTGTGTGTGTGTGTGTCATGCACACACATGTGCAAATGTGTGAATCTTGCACATCTTTTTCCATATCTTGGCTGTTGTAAATGATGCTGCAGTGAACATGGGAGTACATATACCTTTTTGATTTAGTGTTTTCATTTTCTTCAGATAAATACCCAGAGGTGGAATTGCTGAATCATATGGTAATCCTGTTTTTAGCTTTTTAGGAATCTCCATAAGACTTCCCTGGTGGCTCAGATGGTAAAGCGTCTGCCTACAGTGCAGGAGACCTGGGTTCAATCCCTGGGTCGGGAAGATCTCCTGGAGAAGGAAATGGCAACCTACTCCAGTGTTCTTGCCTGGAAAATTCCATGGACAGAGAAGCCTGGTAGTCTACAGTCCATGGGGTCACAAAGAGTCAGACACAACTGAGCGACTTCACTATACTGTTTTCCATTGGAAAAAGAAATGGCACCCCACTCCAGTACTCTTGCTTGGAGAATCCCATGGACGGAGGAGCCTGGTAGGCTACAGTCCATGGGGCTGCGAAGAGTCAGACACGACTGAGTGACTTCACTTTCACTTTTCACCTTTCTGCATTAGAGAGGAAATGGCAACCCACTCCAGTGTTCTTGCCTGGAGAATCCCAGGGACAGAGGAGCCTGGTGGGCTGCCATCTATGGGGTCACACAGAGTTGGACATGACTGAAGTGACTTGGCAGCAGCAGCATACTGTTTTCCATAGTGGTTGCATCAGTTTATATTCCCACCAACAATATAATTCCTTTTACTTCACATCCCGGCCAACACTTGTTATTTCTTATCTTTTTCATAATAGTCACTCTAACAGGTGGAAGGTGATACCTCATTGTGATTTTGATTTTGATTTCACAATTGCACTCATCTCACACGCTAGTAAAGTAATGCTCAAAATTCTCCAAGCCAGGCTTCAGCAATATGTGAACTGTGAACTCCCTGATGTTCAAGCTGGTTTGAGAACAGGCAGAGGAACCAGAGATCAAATTGCCAACATCCACTGGATCATGGAAAAAGCAAGAGAGTTCCAGAAAAACATCTATTTCTGCTTCATTGACTATGCCAAAGCCTTTGACTGTGTGGATCACAATAAACTGTGGAAAATTCTGAAAGAGATGGGAATACCAGACCACCTAACCTGTCTCTTGAGAAATCTGTATGCAGGTCAGGAAGCAACAGTTAGAACTGCACATGGAACAACAGACTGGTTCCAAATAGGAAAAGGAGTACGTCAAGGCTGTATATTGTCTCCCTGCTTATTTAACTTATATGCAGAGTACATCATGAGAAACGCTGGACTGGAAGAAACACAAGCTGGAATCAAGATTGCCGGGAGAAATATCAATAACCTCAGAT
>SJYX01021500.1:3535-15967 GCA_006410675.1 Oreotragus oreotragus | reverse complement strand
TTCTTCTGTGTATTCTTGCCACCTCTTCTTAATATCTTCTGCTTCTGTTAGGTCCATACCATTTCTGTCCCTTATCGAGGCCATCTTTGCATGAAATGTTCCCTTGGTAGCTCTAATTTTCTTCAAGAGATCTATAGCCTTTCCTTTTTTGTTGTTTACCTCTATTTCTTTGCATTGATCGCTGAGGAAGGCTTTCTTACCTCTTCTTGCTATTCTTTGGAACTCTGCATTCAGATGCTTGTATCTTTCCTCTTCTCCTTTGCTTTTCGCCTCTCTTCTTTTCAGTGCTATTTGTAAGGCCTCCTCAGACAGCCATTTTGCTTTTTTGCATTTCTTTTCCATGGGGATGGTCTTGATCCCTGTCTCCTGTATAATGTCACTACTACATACAAAATAGATAATCAATAAGGACCTACTGCATAGCACAATGAACTGTCCTCAATATTCTGTAATAACCTATATGGGAAAAGAGTCTGAAAAACAATGGATATACATATGTATATATATATCACTGAATCACTGGACTGTACACTTGAAAGTAACACAATATTGTAAATCAGCTATGCATTTGTGCTCAGTCATGTTTCAGTCATTTCCTATATAAAATAAAAAATTAAAAATAATAAAATAAACTATTGACTTCTGGTTTAGTATAACAGAATAAGCACCCAAGTCTAGCTTCCTCCTCTACCTTTGTTTTAGAAATTACATCAGGGCTGGGAAAGTAAAATAAAAGGTATCAGCCGAGGACCTGAAAGTTTAAGAAATCGGATATAAAGTGAGCAGAGGAAAGGTCTGGATTGACAAACCAAAGAATATGGAAAAATGCAGCCCCAAATGCCAGTAGTAAACTGTTACTTCCCACAGAACACAAAGGGCAAAGGTGGGCCATGGTACAATCATCAGGGGAATTAATTAAAATCTACCACTGAGAATGGACAGGCCTGTGAAACACCTATTCCTCTCACACCCTCTGCAAGTCACAGAGCCTGACTTCTCACAGAAATGGCTTTTGCCCTCAGGATAAAGTCTGAGAAATGCATTATCAATCTAGGAAAACAAACTGTCTGGAGAAAACACCAGTATGGTTGTAGGAATGCAAAAGGGAGGTAAGCAGAGCACAGCTGAGAGTTAACTCTGAGGCTCGATTAGAGACTTAAAAGTGAAGAAGGCCATGCTAAAGGGACAGCAGCAACTACGGTGGCGACAAAGTGAAGACCTGAAAGTGAAGGCTGCCTTTCAACACGTCGGATGGTTAAGGGGAAAGTTTACTGTTGAAAGAAATCTACACAACTGGGCAGAAAATTTAAGATATTTAAGTGTATTCTTTAAGTAATAAAGATAACCACTAGAAGAACTCAAAATAATAGTAGAAATAGACTCTAGGTTCATTCAACTCACTACAACTGACTGAGGCTTGAAAATCTCTCATGACAAATCTAAAGCAGTAACCACCCACTTATTTACTGTCCGTTGCTCTAGAAAAACAATTCCCCTCACATTCCAAAAAGCAACAGTTGGGAAAATATGAATAGTAAGTTTCTTGAGGGCAGAGAGTATCTCATTTTCCATTCTCAAGAAAGCTAAAAACATAGAAACTAGAAAAGGTGTTTTCTATATACATTTTTTATAAAAGTTTCTATATATACTTTTTAAATGTTGTCCAGGCACTATTTAATTTTTTAAAGTATTTTTAAAAGGCTAATTCAACTATGGGACTAAGAGGTGGTTAGAAACTGAAGGGGATTAAAACAAATATTAAAGACATTTAAAAATGAAGATTAGAACATCGGAATCATCAGTGAGATACTAAAAGTGACACATTATTTTCTCATATTCACCTGAGAAACCAGCAGTTGATCTGAACTTGGAAAACTGCACGCAATTAGTGAGAGAATGGTATCCTTGCCTTATATGGGTATAGAAAGCACTTCCATATTTCTACCCTTGCTTATGCCTTTTCTCAAGTATTTTATCTACACATTGTTGAAAATAATGGCAACATAAATCAGTATAACCTGAGTTGAATTAATCACAGTTTTTCAGTTTTAAGAATTACTATGCTTATGTTTTTAAAGTTGGTCCATCACACAACTAAAGCTGGAATTTAGTAATAATTCAACACCTAAAATTTTAAATTAATTAAATAAGGAGTACCTACCAAACTTAGCATTTAAACAGTAATAGCTTGAAAGGCTTTAAAAATACTTACACTAGTAGTACTTTGTTAGTAAACTGCCTTTACTAGTACAAACTATGATTTATAAATGCATTGCAATAGTAACAAATTTTGTACTAATTCAAGCACAATTATTTATGGTAAGCAATAGACTGTTAAAATATGTTTAAGAAGAATAAGCATATGAACTATTGCTTGAAATCTTGACATCTTGAAATATTTCAAATGACTGTTCTGGGGAAAGCTTCCTAAAAAATTCTCATTTAAGATGAAAATATCTTTCATCTGCTAATCAAATACATATAGTACCATTACATAATTAAGAAGAAAAATAATTTGATATAATATACAGAACAACTTTATTTAAAACATTAAATAAAATAAAAAAATCATTAACCAGTAACAGTGACAAGTCACTATTAAATGTATTATAAGATGCAAATATTTTAAAAATATACTTGCATATTTAATGCATGAAGTCATCAAGCATTAAGTGCCATTTAATTCAACAAATGATAATAAGGTATTTGTAAATGCAGACTTGGTAAAAAAAAAAAAAAAAAAGTAAACATCAACAAAATTNTGCAAATATTTTAAAAATATACTTGCATATTTAATGCATGAAGTCATCAAGCATTAAGTGCCATTTAATTCAACAAATGATAATAAGGTATTTGTAAATGCAGACTTGGTAAAAAAAAAAAAAAAAAAGTAAACATCAACAAAATTACTTCCAGTAACTTGTACTATAGTAAACCTTTTCTCTCCCTACATTCCATAATTTTTTTCTATTTCTGAAATACAGCACATATTATAGACTAAGAGACAGAAAATATTTTTAAACATATTATAAGTAGGCTTTCTTAAGTTCAATCTTCATACATAAGTTGATATTCATGCGTTCCCAGGTAAAAAATTCAGCCAAAGAAGTTAGTTGTATTTTGTAGCCCAAACTCCAATAATATTATATTTCTGAAACTATCTTACTCTTAAATCTATTTTACTCTAAACAACTGGTTGGTGAAGACACAGTTTTGTGCTTCACACACACAATAAAACAGCCAATAAATAGCTAAAACTATGCTAAGTATATTCAATACAGCATAAACTGGGGCAGGACCTAAGATTCTATATTTCCAACAGATTTCCCAGTGATGCTGTTTGCCCAAGGAACATACTGCTCTGTATTTCCAACAGATTTCCCAGTGATGCTGTTTGCCCAAGGAACATACTGCATAGGGAGGTTCTAGATTAAATGTTTCCTAATTGTGAGTAGGGCTTCCCAGGTGGTGCTAGTGGTAAAGAACCGGCCTACCAATGCAGGAGACGTACGAGATGCAGATTTGATCCCTGGGATGGGAAGGTACCTTGGAGGAGAGCATGGCAATCCACTCCAGTATTCTTGCCTGGAGAATCCCAAGGACAGAGGAGCCTGGAGGGCTATAGTCCATGGGGTCTCAAAGATTAGCACACAACTGAATGATTTAGCACACAGCACAATCATGACTAATCCTCTGAATCATCCAGAGCACTTTTTAGAAAAATACAGATTTTCTGACTTTCACTGAAAATACCAAATCTCCATATGTGAGTGAGACCCAGAAAAACGTGGACTAGATGACTAAGTGTGGGAAACACTGATTTAAAGACTGTTAAAATTTAACGAAAACTTCATTCTTTACTGTTTTACTATTTTCAACAATGTTTACATATTGCAGAGACTGTTCGTGGTCAGTAAGAAAAAATTACCATTAGAGGGCATATGGAGACTATCCTTTGCCATTATGTTTTCACTCCAAACTATACTTCATTCCTGATTCTACAAAGATACATTTAAATGAAATGTTACAAATGAGAAAAGAAAAACAAAATGCCACAGAAACAAAACAAAGGATATAACTCTTTAAAGTACCCCATGTATGCCAGCCCCTCTGCTAGATGCAATGTGTACACTCCTCACTGTGCTGCCTGGAAAAATGAAGTGGTATTCCTCCAAAGTCATCACAATCTATCAAAGAAAAAGATGGAGCAGCTCTCCATCCCATAAATCTGCTCCCATTTATCTGTATGGTAAAAATCTGCTACCATACAGAGTTTTATGGTAGCAAGATAAAACTACTTTATTCAGGAGGTGACAAACTCTAAGAATTGTTCTATCCCAGAGAGCAGAAAGGAGGGAGAGACTTAAGTGGGTGACGGTATGGAGGTAGGAAATGCTTGAGGCATATTTAGGGCAGAGTGAATATTTTCATTATTTTTGAGAGTCAGTTAAAAATAGAGAATAACAAGACACACGGTAGGAGAGGGAAATTTTAGAAAAACACACTGACTCAAGAATGCCAAATAAGTGTTTTGACTGTCAAACAGAAGAGAAGATTTAACAAGACTAGAAGATTTAATGAGTCAAGTGTTGGTTCAAGAGAGATAAGGAAATGTAAACTAACTGAAGAAATATTGAGAGTTGCCAGAATTGGAAAAAAAAAATTGAAGTTTTGAGGGTATGAGTTGGAATAGTGCCTGGTGTTGCCATTCTTTTTGTATTCTTGTCTGAAGTGGGTGGAGACAGAAATCCCTGGTTTATAGGAAGTGGAAAAAGCAAGTCAAGGTGTTCAAGACAGCTAAGACGTCTTAAATATTCAAGCACTCTTTTAACGTGGGGGGTGGGATAGAATCTTTTTAAAATAATGTTTGTAGTGGGGTTATAATACACACACACACACACACATACACATATATTACAGGGCTTCCCTGGTGGCATAGTGGATGAGAGTCTGCCTGCCAATGCAGGAGACTCTGGTTTGATTCCTGGCCTGGGAAGATTCCACGTGCGGAGGAATTCCACACCCCAGGGCCAGAACTACGGAATTCGTGCTCTAGAGACCATGAGCCATAACTACAGAAGCCTGTGTGGCCTAGAGCTTGCGCTCTGCAACAGAAGTCGCTGCAATAGGAAGCCCGTGCACCGCGACTAATAGTAGCCCCTGCTGGCTGCAGCGAGAGAAAGTCTGAGCAAAGGAACGAAGACCAGCNCAGAACTACGGAATTCGTGCTCTAGAGACCATGAGCCATAACTACAGAAGCCTGTGTGGCCTAGAGCTTGCGCTCTGCAACAGAAGTCGCTGCAATAGGAAGCCCGTGCACCGCGACTAATAGTAGCCCCTGCTGGCTGCAGCGAGAGAAAGTCTGAGCAAAGGAACGAAGACCAGCGCTGCTGCTGCTGCTAAGTCACTTCAGTCGTGTCCGACTCTGTGCGACCCCAGAGATGGCAGCCCACTAGGCTCCTCCTTCGCCGGGATTCTCCAGGCAAGAACAGTGGAGTGGGTTGCCATTTCCTTTTCCAATGCATCAAAGTGAAAAGTGAAAGTGAAGTAGCTCAGTTGTGTCGGACTCTTCGTGACCCCATGGACTGCAGCCTACCAGGCTCCTCTGACCATGCAATTTTCCAGGCCAAGACTACTAGAGTGGGGTGCCATTTTTATATAAATAAATAAACACGTAAATAAATAAAGATTTTTAAAAGTTAAAAACTACCAGAAAAATGCCACAGGTGGTGTGAAATAAAAGAGCTATACTAGAGGCAGACAGACCCGAATTTGGATGTTGGCTTACTCCCGTCTTCCCTGGTGGCCCAGACGGCAAAGCGTCTGCCTACAATACGGGAGACCCGGGTTCGATCCGTGGGTCAGGAACTTCCCCTGGAGAAGGAAATGGCAACCCACTCCAGTATTCTTGCCTGGAAAGTCCCATGGATGGAGGAGCCTGGTAGACTACAGTCCATGGGGTCGCAAAGAGTCACACGACTGAGCGACTTCACTATGATCAATTTCCTCAAGAGGAAATAAATAGGTGTAAGTAGGCATAATAAAAATTACAGGATTTTCTTGGCAGTTTAGTGGTTAACACTCCATGCTTTCCACTGCAGGGAGCACAGGTTCCATCCCCGGTTGGGAAACTAAGATCTCACATGTTGGCTATAGCATTGTTGGAAAAAAGCGAAAACAAATAAACACACAAACAAAAAAAAAAAACAAATATCACAACAATTGCTTTCTATACGATAAGGAGTAGGCTTGTGCCAAAGTGACCATAATGCAACTTTGTCTCATAAAACCTGACATATTTTATACTTTCACCAACACCCCAGTGATGGGCAAAACAGAAAAATGTTTAAATTCAGTTTGCAGAGCAAATTTGTTTTGTACGGAATTAAGAACTAAAAAAATTAAAGGGTTTCGTTTTCAGTAAGTATGATATAGGGATTCTTCCATCAGAAGTCACAGATGTTGGGGAGAACATACTTCCAATCATTTACCACTAATTTCCGAAACTTTACTATTTAAAATCCGCTTTGTAAAGCAGAAAGATTTGCTGTTGGACATGGGCTTCCAAAGCAGGGTCTCTTCTGCAGTCTGTCTGTTGCGTCTTCCTTCCTTCCTTTCTTACTCCCTCCCTTCCTTCTTTCCTTCCTTCTATTGTTTTCCTCTTACTTTAGTTTTGATTTTATGAACAGAAATGTTTTTTGGTTTAGGGAAACGTTGCCCTCTCATATCTTTGTATCTATACAGCATATACTAAATTCAGGATTAAGCAGGGGCCTATACGTCTAAGAGCAATTTCAGTGGTTGGTTTATTGGGTTGCTCTTAATATTTAAAACTGCCAATACAGTGAAAAAGAGACTGTCATAATATTTATGCATACATTTCACTCCAGTTACATGTTCTCTTTTCACTTAAAAGGTTTTTCTAAAAAGTGAAGAGCTATATTTTATTAATTACCAAAAATTAACCAATTACATAAAAAGTTCAAAATCTTCATGTACCTAAATGTTTCATAAAATAATTAATGTTCTTGAGATTTATATTAATCCACCTTAAATTTTAAAGAAGGAAAGAACACTCACATTGTGATTAAGTTTTTAGAGTCTCTTCTAAGAAAAGAGTTGCTAAGTTTTAACTCTAATGAGTAACTATTCTTTTGGTTAAAAATATCATAAAGTATAACAGATATGGTGAGAGTAAAGCTGTCATACCTTGAAAATTTTAACAACCATGAATATACCCTTCCCTTCTTTCATATAGTTTGTCCAAGAAATAGGAATCTCTAAGAGATATCATGGCACTGTGGAAAAGGGACACAATGATGGTCACACGGCATAAACAGATTTAGTAAATAATGTAAACAGAGGAACTAAAATAGCTATGAGTTTACTCATCCTCAAATTTCTGTCCATTTCAGATGAAAGTGAATTTCTATTTCCTTTAAAGCTATATTAACTCCATTTGTGCCCTTGAGGCCAGCACTCTCCCCCAATTATCTTTCAGACCTTGTTTGAACTCTATTCTTTTCCTTCTTGCTTTTTAAATCTTTTCATCTCCACTGCCACCTCTCCCCAAGACTTTTCCTCAATTCTACCCCCTCAAGCTCCCATCATATCATCTCCCTATTAATCGGTAATTTCCCCAAAGGACTAGGACACTACTTGTTTTCATATAGACTTTTAGTTACACTCAAGTCACTGCCATGGACTGTATTCTTTGAAACCACTCTTACCAAATCCAATCAGTTTGTTTATGTCTCATTTCACAGTCTTAAAACCACCTCTCAGTCTCTGACAATGCTTTTAAAAAAATCTCTTCTAGTGTTTGACTGCAGGCTCCTCCTCCTTATCTCCTGTCACACAGATTCACATTCTTTACTGATTATTCTTTCTTTCCTTTCACCGAGTGTCTCATCTTGAGAATTCTCTGTGGTTGTCTTTCTTTATGCGGTTTTCTTCAAAACAATGAACTCTGATCTCATGCACATGGTATGACTTCCAAAGATGAACAATTTCCAAGTCACTGTTGTCTGCTGAACATGGATATTGTCCCAGCAGTGCAAATATACCTCCCAAAGAACCTTTATCACTTTCAACTTCCTATTGTCCACCATCAATCTGCTAGTCTTTCTATGTTCTAGTTATCACCAGTATCCAATTTAAACAAATACAAATATCCAGGCACAAAATACCAGAAATCTCAATATTTTTGTGTTCCTACAAAAAACTGTCAACATACTTTTTATATCAAAGTGCTGTATAAATCTCCCTTAAATCTGTCGTCTTGTTTCCTTACTCTGTCCTTCCCATAGTTAAGATTATAATTTTTAAATTTTTGGACGATATTCTCTCACCTAGACACACAAACTCCAGTATTTTTCTGTTTTCAATCACTTCTTACTTTTGCTCCCAAGAAAGAAAGAAGAAAGTGAAAGATAGTCGCTCAATCATATCTGACTCTTTGCAACCCTGTGGACGATTGCCTATCAGGCTCCTCTGTCCATGGAATTCTCCAGGCAAGAGTACTGGAGCGGGTTGCTATTTCCTTCTCCAGGGGATCTTCCTAACCCAGGGATTTATCTCAGGTTTCCTGCATTGCAGGTAGATTCTTTACCATTTGACAGGGAAACCCCAGAGATATCTTTAGATAGTCTACTTATGTTACATCAACTTCATTACTCAAAATCTTGCAGAATACTTAAGGATCTTCTAAAAAGCCACCTCAAACTTCTAATTCCAGTTGTGATCCATTTAAATGGTGGCAGTGGAGATGAAGACTAAGACTATTTAAAGACTATATATCAAGCTTTCCCCATAATGTTTTCCAATTCCCCAGATACATTATGCCCTACCTTGAAAACTGCCTAACTTGTTTTTTCTTTCTCTTCTACAATTTAGCTTATTCTAGTCTCAATCCCTGGAATGTGTTCTACACTTCTAGTTTGATGAACTTCTGTGTTTCCATCCCCCACCCCTCAAAACTTTACCTCAAATAAACCTCTTCCATCTACCCATCCTCAATTCCTTGGTACAATAATTAAACCTCTTTTCACAGTTTGCATTGATTTTTCAGCTCTAAATTATGTATTTTCCATTTTCATAGTGTATACTTTTCAAATGTAGTGATCATTATTTTGCTGAAAATTTTTATAGCATGGTGAGTTATACATAGGATGTGCTTAGTGAATATGTGTTGAATAGAACTGAGTGTCAGGGACTATGTAAGAATAATTCCAATGAATACAGACATACAAGATCAAAAGAGTGATCAATGTAGACTACATTGTTGAAAAAGTATTCATGTGGGGTAGTAACTGACCCGGACTTCATATAACAAGTAGAATCTGATTGGCTGATCAGAAAAAGGAGGAGGTTACAGAGCAGTAACAGCACAAGAAAAGGAATAGAAAAAAAAAAAGGAATATTGAATGTTCGCAAACAGAAAGGAGATATATCAGGCAGAACACAGCATTTATTTGTGAAATAATAGAAGATAAGGTAGAGAAAGGAAAAGAGCCCAGTGGTAGGGGCACATAATTGCAAGGCTTAGGTTTGTAAAGCTTTATCCAGTGGTCACTGGGAAGTCATTAAAAACTGTACACAAGTTATGAGAAAAGAGAAAGGGGCAATTATTTATCCTATGATGGTATCAATAAAATAGAGTTTACATGCTAATTAACAATGATAGAATTGATCATTCCAGACACTTTGTAGGACTTTTCTAGAAGGATAATTTCTCACCAAATTCTTATCTCTGTACTCAATTTCTACAGCTTTAAGTAGTCAATTTACAACAAGTGCTATGAATATATTTTACAGGATCAAAGTTGTGTGTTAGTCACTTAGTGTTTTCATCTGGTCAATTCAAGCACCCATTCTGAGCTTTGCCTATTTAAGTGGTTTTGATATTTCAATATCAGACTTAAAGTACTATATTGTCCACCTTTTCTTTGTGTTTTAAAGTCAGGATGACTCATTGATCACTTATTTTCAATTATTAAGACATAATATTTTTCTGATGGATAGTAGACAATTTAAAAAGCCAACAGAATTCTATTTAGCAACTGGTCTTGCTTGAATGTGTAGGAAATAAAGGAAAATAAAGAGAAAATGTAAAAGATTAAAACTGGAAGTATTAAGCATATTCTTCTAAACATTAGCAAATAAATTAGCAATGTTCTTTAAAACTTTAAAAAACAAATCTTTTTTTTTTTTCCCTCTTAGCTGAAGTCCTAACAAAAGAACAAAAGCAATAAATCAACAGTCTGGGAGTTTGTGATTCACTTTACAACATTCCTGGGAGAATCATTAAAGATCCTTGAGTTTTTCTTTCCTAAAACCTCAACTTATAAATAGGATTATCTCATAGATCCGATTGACATCTTAAAAGTGTCTTCAAGAAACCACAAGTAGCCCAGTAATATGCACAGTAATTTCAAAAGCTATCAAGAAACTGATCTGGTTTTTTAAAACCTATGATCAGTACCTGTGATTAGCAAACATTTGGAAAAACTGAATGGTTTCTTTCTTTGACCAATATGCAGAATTAAAATTAAAATACACATATGTATAATATTATACATATGAACTGTGGCTCAAGAACAAAGAAGTGTCAAACTATTAATAGTTTGCCCTTAATTCAACGAACAATGGAGAGATATAAGGAAAGTCACTTAGATTCTTTAGTTTTCTAAACTGTAAAACAAAGGAGTTGAATTAATAATTTTAAAGGCTCCTCTAAGCCAATGTGTCCTATCAGTCATTACATGGCTGAAATGCATTTTGTTTGGACACCCTCTCCTCTTTATTTTGGCGATGCACTAGCAGGGCATGACCCCTCTAATAAAGCAGAAGGACTACATGCATAATATACAGAAAGACAAGGTCAAACATGCAAAAAAGTATGTTTCCAGCCTCAATATGTAAAAAAATATATTTTTCACTCTTAAGAGAGTATGAGATATGCAACTTATAGGTAACATGGACTTAAAAAGGAGAAATAATGATTAAACAACAGTACACATGTTAATTCTTTTATTTGTCTTAATTTTATATTGGTTACTTTTAGGTAGTTAGNTGATTAGCAAACATTTGGAAAAACTGAATGGTTTCTTTCTTTGACCGATATGCAGAATTAAAATTAAAATACACATATGTATAATATTATACATATGAACTGTGGCTCAAGAACAAAGAAGTGTCAAACCATCAATAGTTTGCCCTTAATTCAACGAACAATGGAGAGATATAAGGAAAGTCACTTAGATTCTTTAGTTTTCTAAACTGTAAAACAAAGGAGTTGAATTAATAATTTTAAAGGCTCCTCTAAGCCAATGTGTCCTATCAGTCATTACATGGCTGAAATGCATTTTGTTTGGACACCCTCTCCTCTTTATTTTGGCGATGCACTAGCAGGGCATGACCCCTCTAATAAAGCAGAAGGACTACATGCATAATATACAGAAAGACAAGGTCAAACATGCAAAAAAGTATGTTTCCAGCCTCAATATGTAAAAAAATATATTTTTCACTCTTAAGAGAGTATGAGATATGCAACTTACAGGTAACATGGACTTAAAAAGGAGAAATAATGATTAAACAACAGTACACATGTTAATTCTTTTATTTGTCTTAATTTTATATTGGTTACTTTTAGGTAGTTAGAATAGGAAAAAGGAGTCCAGAAAGGCAGTGGCAAAAAGAAAAAGAAAAGCCCACAAAAATAGAACAAAAGAAGGTCCGAGGACCGGAATGAGGACCACAGGTACAATAAACAGCACTGCTGGCCAGGCCGATTTACACAGGGCAGGTCCAGGGGAGGAGAAAACACATAGAAAGAGGAGCCAAGGGCCAGGTGTCTCGCTCTGTCTCTCTCTTCTCTTCACATCTTTTGGGCTGGCATGCCCTCATGCCTCAAGGATATATTTTCCGTTCTTTTCTTTTTTTTTTTTAAGAGCTTCCATTTTACTTTGTTTTACTTTACAGTACTCTGTTGGTTTTGGCTTCCCTGGTGGCTCAGATGGTAAAGCGTCTGTCTACAGTGCAGGAGACCTGGGTTCGAGCCCTGGGTTGGGAAGATCCCCTGGAGAAGGAAATGGCAACCCACTCCAGGACTATTGCCTGGAAAATCTCATGGACAGAGGAGCCTTGTAGGCTATAGTCTATGGGGCCGCAAAGAGTCGGACACGACTGAGCGACTTCACTTTACTTTACTGTATTGGTTTTGGCATACACTGACATGAATCCGCCACAGGTGTACACGAACTCCCAAACATGAACCCCCCTCCCACCTCCCACCCCACGTCATCCCTCCGGATCATCCCCATACACCAGCCCCAAGCATCCTGCATCCTGCATCGAACATAGACTGGCGATTCGTTTCTTACATGATAGTATACATATTTCAATGCTATTCTCCCAAATCATCCCACCCTC
>SJYX01021499.1:0-13688 GCA_006410675.1 Oreotragus oreotragus | reverse complement strand
GTGAGAACTAAATGAGTTAGTACACATGAAGCATTTTGAACACTGCTTGAAATGTAGTAAGTTCCCTCTAAGTGTTAACTAATTCTCCAGCCACGGAATTCTTCACTGTCACAGCCTTAAGCACCCTCCCAAAAGCCACAATCCTGGCATTTGTTTAAACAGCCAGTGGTGAATGTTCCTGCTTTTTCAACCCTTAAGCAAACAGAAGCTGCTCCCTTCCAAAGCTCAGAAGCTTCCAGAGGGTGGCTTTCAGCTGTGTGTAGGAGCGCAGTTTCTGTATGCCACTGGTGACCGTAAAAGCCCGAGGGGACCCATCACAGGGTCTGTCCAGTGGCAAGTGAAACTGGAAATCCACGTGCTTTGTTACTGTAACGGACATAAAGCCCAGTGAAAGAGTCCCCAGAAGACAAGTATGCAGTGCATTCAGCTCTTCCGATTCAGTCCTTCAACCATCCTAACGGAAATAGCCAACTAGAAAAATCAGCTAAGAGCTTTTCAGGGCTGGTCAGCTCAACAGTGACCCATGTGACATCCAGGCCACCAGAGGCGCAAGGATGTAGTTACGACCGAGTTCACAGCACAGCGCCTCACCTGGCGTCTTCTGGGGATTCCGCGATCAGATGGAAGGTCCTGTCGGCCATGATGATGTCAATCCCGTTCTCTTTGCTGGTGTTATCTATGATCTCCCTGCAGGGGAACACAAGCACCCAAGGCAGATCAGGAACAGAGAATGAATGCTGAAGGAGGGGCAAGAAGAGAAATTTCACAGTAACTGAAAAATCAGACACCAATCCTTCAGCCTTCTCACTTTGAGAAATGATGAAGGGGCCTCTGGGGGTGGGAGACTCCTTCTTGCTCGAAAAATGGGGGGGGGTCTGCTGCGGGTGTGTGGAGAGGTTGGAATGGGGTTAGGGGGCATCCTTGACTTCTCTAGGGAGGGGCCTCCTTCTCCCACTGGCCCATGCCAGGCCCACCCAGTTCAGGTGCCCCAGTCTGCTTGTACCTTCCCTTGGCTCCCCCACTGCTCTGTAAAGGACCCCTACATTGGAGCCAACCTGCAAGAGCGCTTTCATTCATCACAGCCTTCTATCAAGGTTTAAGGCCGCTGCTGACCACCTCTGACTTCCTCTGGTAAGGGCACACTATTTCCATCAGGGGCTTCAGGGTGAAGAGCAGGACTTGAGTGTCTCTAGATCTCAATTCCACCTGGATCTGATCCTAACATTCTTAAACAACCCTAGAGGTTCAGACTCAGTGGACCAGGCTAAGAAGAGCAGGCTAAAACACAAGCAGCTGTTGGGATGGGACCAGAGGTGGCAATCTCCTTGATGAAGAAGGGTGTTGGGGATACAGACAGCTTGCTTTGACAGCTGAAGTAGCTCAGCTGTTTCCAGTAAAACACTTATTTTACAACTAGAACATTCAGCAGTCCGCTTAGAAAAAATAAACACGGTATGACCTTTTAGCTAGAATCACTGAGATGAGATTTCTTAAAGGAAATCAACCCTGAATACTTATTGGAAGGACTGATGCTCAGGCTAAAGCTCCAATCCTTTGGCCACCTGATGCGAACAGCCCATTCACTGGAAGAGACCCTGATGCTGGGAAAGACTGAAGGCGGGAGGAGAAGGGGCGACAGAGGATGAGATGGTTGGATGGCATCACCGACTCGAATGGACATGAGTTTGAGCAAACTCTGGGAGATCATGAAGGACAGCGAAGCCTGGAGTGCTGTAGTCCCTGGGGTGGCAAAGAGTTGGACATAACCTGGCAACTGAAGAACAACAACTAAGATAAAATCTTTTGAAAAACCAAGAAGATCAGAATTCACACAGGAGTCTGCGATCCCTTCTCAAGTGTGGAAGAGCGAGGTGACCCTGATGGGGGAGCGATCAGCCAGGTGTCTGATACTGCAGCCTCTGGAGCAGGGTGACAATTTTCAGGGGAAATCTAACCAGACCACATCATCCCAGATCAGCCCCTTAGATTCCTGGGAACTCAGTTACCTTGTGTATAAAATGAGTGGGTGCCATGGTTCCAAGCCACAGCAGGTCCACCAGAATCCTGGGGAACATTCAGAAAACCCAAGTGGAGTTTTTCAGGGTAGAACAGAGTGACTTGCAATTATAAAAAGCTTCCCTGGAGATGATGATATTGTCAGGGTCTCAATAAACACAGCCTGTCAATTACAGGATAAATGAGGCAGCATCTCAAATAACAGATGGGGAGTGAAAGAAAAGATGAAGGGATGGTATATAAATTGAAAGCAATTTGAGAGATCTGTCAGCTGATCAAAAACTATGAACCTTATTTGGATTCTGATTTGAAGAAACCAACCAACCAGAACCAATAACACTATCACCTCCATTTATAAGATAACTGGGGAAATCTGAATAATGACTAGAATTCGGATGACAGAAGGAGTTCATTTTCCTTTTTAAATGTGATAATAATATTGTGATTATATATTTTAAAACATCTTAATCTTTAAGTGAATACCAAATATTCACAAATGAAATTATATGGTTAGGGCTTGCTTTAAAAATGTAGTTTGGGGAATTCCCTGGCAGTCCAGTGATTAGGACTCGGTGTTTTCACTGCCATGGGTGTGGGTTCAAACCCTGGCTGGGGAACTAAGATACTATGAGTCACATTGCTCAGTCAACCACAACAAAAAGTGTAGTTTGCCACAGGGAAGAGCAGGGTGGGATCACAAATGAAACACCACTGGCTGGGAGTGGGTAACCACTGAACGTTGAGTAATGAGCACATGAATTTCATTCTAGTCTCCAACCTATGCTTGCGTATGACTGAAATTTTCTATAATACAAACTATATATATTTTTATATAATAAAATAAAAAAAGAAGAGAACCTTACGATGGTGAAGGCTTCTCTCTACAGAACATGACCAATAGCTGAAGAACGCTTCCTTACCTCTATAATTTCTACAGGACACCTGGAGAACAGGGCTCTGTGAAGCGTTTATTTGCTATACAGTGAGCAGCAAAAGGAACATCCATCAAATTTACACCAGTGAAATTCACGGCCGTAATTGTCTCTCTCAGCCTCCTGGCATCTGCGACTCCCCCCGCCTATGGGGTGAAGAGTGGACCATCGTGGTATATACGGCAGGGGGGAGACTGCACGAGGCTCAGAGCTGGACCTGTCTCTTATACACATCTAGATGTGTATAAGAGACAGGTGAAAGAGTCCCCAGAAGACAAGTATGCAGTGCATTCAGCTCTTCCGATTCAGTCCTTCAACCATCCTAACGGAAATAGCCAACTAGAAAAATCAGCTAAGAGCTTTTCAGGGCTGGTCAGCTCAACAGTGACCCATGTGACATCCAGGCCACCAGAGGCGCGAGGATGTAGTTACGACCGAGTTCACAGCACAGCGCCTCACCTGGCGTCTTCTGGGGATTCCGCGATCAGATGGAAGGTCCTGTCGGCCATGATGATGTCAATCCCGTTCTCTTTGCTGGTGTTATCTATGATCTCCCTGCAGGGGAACACAAGCACCCAAGGCAGATCAGGAACAGAGAATGAATGCTGAAGGAGGGGCAAGAAGAGAAATTTCACAGTAACTGAAAAATCAGACACCAATCCTTCAGCCTTCTCACTTTGAGAAATGATGAAGGGGCCTCTGGGGGTGGGAGACTCCTTCTTGCTCGAAAAATGGGGGGGGTGTCTGCTGGGGGTGTGTGGAGAGGTTGGAATAGGGTTAGGGGGCATCCTTGACTTCTCTAGGGAGGGGCCTCCTTCTCCCACTGGCCCATGCCAGGCCCACCCAGTTCAGGTGCCCCAGTCTGCTTGTACCTTCCCTTGGCTCCCCCACTGCTCTGTAAAGGACCCCTACATTGGAGCCAACCTGCAAGAGCGCTTTCATTCATCACAGCCTTCTATCAAGGTTTAAGGCCGCTGCTGACCACCTCTGACTTCCTCTGGTAAGGGCACACTATTTCCATCAGGGGCTTCAGGGTGAAGAGCAGGACTTGAGTGTCTCTAGATCTCAATTCCACCTGGATCTGATCCTAACATTCTTAAACAACCCTAGAGGTTCAGACTCAGTGGACCAGGCTAAGAAGAGCAGGCTAAAACACAAGCAGCTGTTGGGATGGGACCAGAGGTGGCAATCTCCTTGATGAAGAAGGGTGTTGGGGATACAGACAGCTTGCTTTGACAGCTGAAGTAGCTCAGCTGTTTCCAGTAAAACACTTATTTTACAACTAGAACATTCAGCAGTCCGCTTAGAAAAAATAAACACGGTATGACCTTTTAGCTAGAATCACTGAGATGAGATTTCTTAAAGGAAATCAACCCTGAATACTTATTGGAAGGACTGATGCTCAGGCTAAAGCTCCAATCCTTTGGCCACCTGATGCGAACAGCCCATTCACTGGAAGAGACCCTGATGCTGGGAAAGACTGAAGGCGGGAGGAGAAGGGGCGACAGAGGATGAGATGGTTGGATGGCATCACCGACTCGAATGGACATGAGTTTGAGCAAACTCTGGGAGATCATGAAGGACAGCGAAGCCTGGAGTGCTGTAGTCCCTGGGGTGGCAAAGAGTTGGACATAACCTGGCAACTGAAGAACAACAACTAAGATAAAATCTTTTGAAAAACCAAGAAGATCAGAATTCACACAGGAGTCTGCGATCCCTTCTCAAGTGTGGAAGAGCGAGGTGACCCTGATGGGGGAGCGATCAGCCAGGTGTCTGATACTGCAGCCTCTGGAGCAGGGTGACAATTTTCAGGGGAAATCTAACCAGACCACATCATCCCAGATCAGCCCCTTAGATTCCTGGGAACTCAGTTACCTTGTGTATAAAATGAGTGGGTGCCATGGTTCCAAGCCACAGCAGGTCCACCAGAATCCTGGGGAACATTCAGAAAACCCAAGTGGAGTTTTTCAGGGTAGAACAGAGTGACTTGCAATTATAAAAAGCTTCCCTGGAGATGATGATATTGTCAGGGTCTCAATAAACACAGCCTGTCAATTACAGGATAAATGAGGCAGCATCTCAAATAACAGATGGGGAGTGAAAGAAAAGATGAAGGGATGGTATATAAATTGAAAGCAATTTGAGAGATCTGTCAGCTGATCAAAAACTATGAACCTTATTTGGATTCTGATTTGAAGAAACCAACCAACCAGAACCAATAACACTATCACCTCCATTTATAAGATAACTGGGGAAATCTGAATAATGACTAGAATTCGGATGACAGAAGGAGTTCATTTTCCTTTTTAAATGTGATAATAATATTGTGATTATATATTTTAAAACATCTTAATCTTTAAGTGAATACCAAATATTCACAAATGAAATTATATGGTTAGGGCTTGCTTTAAAAATGTAGTTTGGGGAATTCCCTGGCAGTCCAGTGATTAGGACTCGGTGTTTTCACTGCCATGGGTGTGGGTTCAAACCCTGGCTGGGGAACTAAGATACTATGAGTCACATTGCTCAGTCAACCACAACAAAAAGTGTAGTTTGCCACAGGGAAGAGCAGGGTGGGATCACAAATGAAACACCACTGGCTGGGAGTGGGTAACCACTGAACGTTGAGTAATGAGCACATGAATTTCATTCTAGTCTCCAACCTATGCTTGCGTATGACTGAAATTTTCTATAATACAAACTATATATATTTTTATATAATAAAATAAAAAAAGAAGAGAACCTTACGATGGTGAAGGCTTCTCTCTACAGAACATGACCAATAGCTGAAGAACGCTTCCTTACCTCTATAATTTCTACAGGACACCTGGAGAACAGGGCTCTGTGAAGCGTTTATTTGCTATACAGTGAGCAGCAAAAGGAACATCCATCAAATTTACACCAGTGAAATTCACGGCCGTAATTGTCTCTCTCAGCCTCCTGGCATCTGCGACTCCCCCCGCCTATGGGGTGAAGAGTGGACCATCGTGGTATATACGGCAGGGGGGAGACTGCACGAGGCTCAGAGCTGGACCTGTCTCTTATACACATCTAGATGTGTATAAGAGACAGGTGAAAGAGTCCCCAGAAGACAAGTATGCAGTGCATTCAGCTCTTCCGATTCAGTCCTTCAACCATCCTAACGGAAATAGCCAACTAGAAAAATCAGCTAAGAGCTTTTCAGGGCTGGTCAGCTCAACAGTGACCCATGTGACATCCAGGCCACCAGAGGCGCGAGGATGTAGTTACGACCGAGTTCACAGCACAGCGCCTCACCTGGCGTCTTCTGGGGATTCCGCGATCAGATGGAAGGTCCTGTCGGCCATGATGATGTCAATCCCGTTCTCTTTGCTGGTGTTATCTATGATCTCCCTGCAGGGGAACACAAGCACCCAAGGCAGATCAGGAACAGAGAATGAATGCTGAAGGAGGGGCAAGAAGAGAAATTTCACAGTAACTGAAAAATCAGACACCAATCCTTCAGCCTTCTCACTTTGAGAAATGATGAAGGGGCCTCTGGGGGTGGGAGACTCCTTCTTGCTCGAAAAATGGGGGGGGTGTCTGCTGGGGGTGTGTGGAGAGGTTGGAATAGGGTTAGGGGGCATCCTTGACTTCTCTAGGGAGGGGCCTCCTTCTCCCACTGGCCCATGCCAGGCCCACCCAGTTCAGGTGCCCCAGTCTGCTTGTACCTTCCCTTGGCTCCCCCACTGCTCTGTAAAGGACCCCTACATTGGAGCCAACCTGCAAGAGCGCTTTCATTCATCACAGCCTTCTATCAAGGTTTAAGGCCGCTGCTGACCACCTCTGACTTCCTCTGGTAAGGGCACACTATTTCCATCAGGGGCTTCAGGGTGAAGAGCAGGACTTGAGTGTCTCTAGATCTCAATTCCACCTGGATCTGATCCTAACATTCTTAAACAACCCTAGAGGTTCAGACTCAGTGGACCAGGCTAAGAAGAGCAGGCTAAAACACAAGCAGCTGTTGGGATGGGACCAGAGGTGGCAATCTCCTTGATGAAGAAGGGTGTTGGGGATACAGACAGCTTGCTTTGACAGCTGAAGTAGCTCAGCTGTTTCCAGTAAAACACTTATTTTACAACTAGAACATTCAGCAGTCCGCTTAGAAAAAATAAACACGGTATGACCTTTTAGCTAGAATCACTGAGATGAGATTTCTTAAAGGAAATCAACCCTGAATACTTATTGGAAGGACTGATGCTCAGGCTAAAGCTCCAATCCTTTGGCCACCTGATGCGAACAGCCCATTCACTGGAAGAGACCCTGATGCTGGGAAAGACTGAAGGCGGGAGGAGAAGGGGCGACAGAGGATGAGATGGTTGGATGGCATCACCGACTCGAATGGACATGAGTTTGAGCAAACTCTGGGAGATCATGAAGGACAGCGAAGCCTGGAGTGCTGTAGTCCCTGGGGTGGCAAAGAGTTGGACATAACCTGGCAACTGAAGAACAACAACTAAGATAAAATCTTTTGAAAAACCAAGAAGATCAGAATTCACACAGGAGTCTGCGATCCCTTCTCAAGTGTGGAAGAGCGAGGTGACCCTGATGGGGGAGCGATCAGCCAGGTGTCTGATACTGCAGCCTCTGGAGCAGGGTGACAATTTTCAGGGGAAATCTAACCAGACCACATCATCCCAGATCAGCCCCTTAGATTCCTGGGAACTCAGTTACCTTGTGTATAAAATGAGTGGGTGCCATGGTTCCAAGCCACAGCAGGTCCACCAGAATCCTGGGGAACATTCAGAAAACCCAAGTGGAGTTTTTCAGGGTAGAACAGAGTGACTTGCAATTATAAAAAGCTTCCCTGGAGATGATGATATTGTCAGGGTCTCAATAAACACAGCCTGTCAATTACAGGATAAATGAGGCAGCATCTCAAATAACAGATGGGGAGTGAAAGAAAAGATGAAGGGATGGTATATAAATTGAAAGCAATTTGAGAGATCTGTCAGCTGATCAAAAACTATGAACCTTATTTGGATTCTGATTTGAAGAAACCAACCAACCAGAACCAATAACACTATCACCTCCATTTATAAGATAACTGGGGAAATCTGAATAATGACTAGAATTCGGATGACAGAAGGAGTTCATTTTCCTTTTTAAATGTGATAATAATATTGTGATTATATATTTTAAAACATCTTAATCTTTAAGTGAATACCAAATATTCACAAATGAAATTATATGGTTAGGGCTTGCTTTAAAAATGTAGTTTGGGGAATTCCCTGGCAGTCCAGTGATTAGGACTCGGTGTTTTCACTGCCATGGGTGTGGGTTCAAACCCTGGCTGGGGAACTAAGATACTATGAGTCACATTGCTCAGTCAACCACAACAAAAAGTGTAGTTTGCCACAGGGAAGAGCAGGGTGGGATCACAAATGAAACACCACTGGCTGGGAGTGGGTAACCACTGAACGTTGAGTAATGAGCACATGAATTTCATTCTAGTCTCCAACCTATGCTTGCGTATGACTGAAATTTTCTATAATACAAACTATATATATTTTTATATAATAAAATAAAAAAAGAAGAGAACCTTACGATGGTGAAGGCTTCTCTCTACAGAACATGACCAATAGCTGAAGAACGCTTCCTTACCTCTATAATTTCTACAGGACACCTGGAGAACAGGGCTCTGTGAAGCGTTTATTTGCTATACAGTGAGCAGCAAAAGGAACATCCATCAAATTTACACCAGTGAAATTCACGGCCGTAATTGTCTCTCTCAGCCTCCTGGCATCTGCGACTCCCCCCGCCTATGGGGTGAAGAGTGGACCATCGTGGTATATACGGCAGGGGGGAGACTGCACGAGGCTCAGAGCTGGACCTGTCTCTTATACACATCTAGATGTGTATAAGAGACAGGTGAAAGAGTCCCCAGAAGACAAGTATGCAGTGCATTCAGCTCTTCCGATTCAGTCCTTCAACCATCCTAACGGAAATAGCCAACTAGAAAAATCAGCTAAGAGCTTTTCAGGGCTGGTCAGCTCAACAGTGACCCATGTGACATCCAGGCCACCAGAGGCGCGAGGATGTAGTTACGACCGAGTTCACAGCACAGCGCCTCACCTGGCGTCTTCTGGGGATTCCGCGATCAGATGGAAGGTCCTGTCGGCCATGATGATGTCAATCCCGTTCTCTTTGCTGGTGTTATCTATGATCTCCCTGCAGGGGAACACAAGCACCCAAGGCAGATCAGGAACAGAGAATGAATGCTGAAGGAGGGGCAAGAAGAGAAATTTCACAGTAACTGAAAAATCAGACACCAATCCTTCAGCCTTCTCACTTTGAGAAATGATGAAGGGGCCTCTGGGGGTGGGAGACTCCTTCTTGCTCGAAAAATGGGGGGGGTGTCTGCTGGGGGTGTGTGGAGAGGTTGGAATAGGGTTAGGGGGCATCCTTGACTTCTCTAGGGAGGGGCCTCCTTCTCCCACTGGCCCATGCCAGGCCCACCCAGTTCAGGTGCCCCAGTCTGCTTGTACCTTCCCTTGGCTCCCCCACTGCTCTGTAAAGGACCCCTACATTGGAGCCAACCTGCAAGAGCGCTTTCATTCATCACAGCCTTCTATCAAGGTTTAAGGCCGCTGCTGACCACCTCTGACTTCCTCTGGTAAGGGCACACTATTTCCATCAGGGGCTTCAGGGTGAAGAGCAGGACTTGAGTGTCTCTAGATCTCAATTCCACCTGGATCTGATCCTAACATTCTTAAACAACCCTAGAGGTTCAGACTCAGTGGACCAGGCTAAGAAGAGCAGGCTAAAACACAAGCAGCTGTTGGGATGGGACCAGAGGTGGCAATCTCCTTGATGAAGAAGGGTGTTGGGGATACAGACAGCTTGCTTTGACAGCTGAAGTAGCTCAGCTGTTTCCAGTAAAACACTTATTTTACAACTAGAACATTCAGCAGTCCGCTTAGAAAAAATAAACACGGTATGACCTTTTAGCTAGAATCACTGAGATGAGATTTCTTAAAGGAAATCAACCCTGAATACTTATTGGAAGGACTGATGCTCAGGCTAAAGCTCCAATCCTTTGGCCACCTGATGCGAACAGCCCATTCACTGGAAGAGACCCTGATGCTGGGAAAGACTGAAGGCGGGAGGAGAAGGGGCGACAGAGGATGAGATGGTTGGATGGCATCACCGACTCGAATGGACATGAGTTTGAGCAAACTCTGGGAGATCATGAAGGACAGCGAAGCCTGGAGTGCTGTAGTCCCTGGGGTGGCAAAGAGTTGGACATAACCTGGCAACTGAAGAACAACAACTAAGATAAAATCTTTTGAAAAACCAAGAAGATCAGAATTCACACAGGAGTCTGCGATCCCTTCTCAAGTGTGGAAGAGCGAGGTGACCCTGATGGGGGAGCGATCAGCCAGGTGTCTGATACTGCAGCCTCTGGAGCAGGGTGACAATTTTCAGGGGAAATCTAACCAGACCACATCATCCCAGATCAGCCCCTTAGATTCCTGGGAACTCAGTTACCTTGTGTATAAAATGAGTGGGTGCCATGGTTCCAAGCCACAGCAGGTCCACCAGAATCCTGGGGAACATTCAGAAAACCCAAGTGGAGTTTTTCAGGGTAGAACAGAGTGACTTGCAATTATAAAAAGCTTCCCTGGAGATGATGATATTGTCAGGGTCTCAATAAACACAGCCTGTCAATTACAGGATAAATGAGGCAGCATCTCAAATAACAGATGGGGAGTGAAAGAAAAGATGAAGGGATGGTATATAAATTGAAAGCAATTTGAGAGATCTGTCAGCTGATCAAAAACTATGAACCTTATTTGGATTCTGATTTGAAGAAACCAACCAACCAGAACCAATAACACTATCACCTCCATTTATAAGATAACTGGGGAAATCTGAATAATGACTAGAATTCGGATGACAGAAGGAGTTCATTTTCCTTTTTAAATGTGATAATAATATTGTGATTATATATTTTAAAACATCTTAATCTTTAAGTGAATACCAAATATTCACAAATGAAATTATATGGTTAGGGCTTGCTTTAAAAATGTAGTTTGGGGAATTCCCTGGCAGTCCAGTGATTAGGACTCGGTGTTTTCACTGCCATGGGTGTGGGTTCAAACCCTGGCTGGGGAACTAAGATACTATGAGTCACATTGCTCAGTCAACCACAACAAAAAGTGTAGTTTGCCACAGGGAAGAGCAGGGTGGGATCACAAATGAAACACCACTGGCTGGGAGTGGGTAACCACTGAACGTTGAGTAATGAGCACATGAATTTCATTCTAGTCTCCAACCTATGCTTGCGTATGACTGAAATTTTCTATAATACAAACTATATATATTTTTATATAATAAAATAAAAAAAGAAGAGAACCTTACGATGGTGAAGGCTTCTCTCTACAGAACATGACCAATAGCTGAAGAACGCTTCCTTACCTCTATAATTTCTACAGGACACCTGGAGAACAGGGCTCTGTGAAGCGTTTATTTGCTATACAGTGAGCAGCAAAAGGAACATCCATCAAATTTACACCAGTGAAATTCACGGCCGTAATTGTCTCTCTCAGCCTCCTGGCANTCACACACACATGAAACACGGAGGCGGCAGCGAGAGACGGCCTGAAAACGGTCATGGTGGCTGCAGTCCTGACGCAGTCTGATCGGGTCACCAATGTCACACCTCCGTGGCGTCCCCTCCATCCACCCGACAGGGCCTGACACCAGGCAAGGGGGATGTGGGGCGATTTTCCCGGTCCCCCGTCCATCAGCCTCGGTTCCCCATCGCTTCGCCCCCTAACCCAGGCACCAGGAACGGCTGCAGGTCATACCTTTCATGTACAGGAAGCTATGGAAGTAAGGCAGTGTGACACAGCTGTACACAGAGTCCCGCTGGTACGACAGCTCGTCGTCTGTATCAAACCGAGCATCGAAGTCCTCTTCACTGTCTTCAAACTGAACCAGGAGCGAGAGAGAGCCAACAGTGAGCCAAGAAAACAATCACCAGAAATGCCCGGCACAGAGCAACACTGAAAAAATAAAAGTAACTGACGAAGAAGCCACAGGCCGATTTGTCACAATACAATGGAGTGCGGTCATCAGAAGAATTCAGAATTACGAAATACTGACTGCTGGTGTAGAGTGGTCGGTGGACTTGAGATGTAGCACACGAGACATACTTTAATCCCAAGACACTGTATTCTAAGTATACAACACTACTGCTTAAACATATAATTTTAATCAGACCACTCGAGAGTTAATCCCCTCTAGGTTACTGTGCTAAATGTATCTTCAAATCTGAGAAAAGTCCAGAGAGTATTTAACACATGGTCAATGAAAAGAAAGAAGAAGAAAAAAAAAACGTAAACTACAAATAAATCCAGAAGCTAGAAAGGGCCTGCTGAAGCCTGTAGTTTCCTCCCTTACAATGACAACAATACACAATATCCTGCGGTGAGCCTGAAGCTACTGTCTGGAGCTGTCTCTGAAAGGTCCCTGGTGAGCCTCCTTAGAGCTTACAGCGGGCCTTATTTCCCAACCTCCTGCAAAGCCAGGACAGACACCGGCCAAATTCTCCACTGAGCATGCCAGTTTTCTTAGACTTTTGGGCAAAATGCAGTTCTCTGGGTTTTGTGCTGAAGCTCCAATAGGCCCATTTTCTCATCCCATTGCTTCTGGCAAGAGAGATGGGTCTCAGACCAGCTCTAAGAGCCTGCTTTTGGCCCGGCCTGTGGGGGGATGTCTTCATCCCAGGGAGGGTGCAACAGGGGCGTGGATGACAGACAACTTACAGCCCAGTGAGGGCCGGCAGGGGGCGGGGAAGTGGGTGGCACCAGGCCAGCGGGTACTCACCGAGGACTGGGCGCCCTCCGAGCTGAACCGGTAGGCCCCGGAGCTGTTGTAGGTGCCCACGGAGCATCGGTAGTCTGGGGACCACTGGCTGCTGCAGGAGTTGGAGAAGGTCACGCTGCTGCCGGAGGTGATGGCCCCGTCCTCGTAGTCGTCCTGATCATAATCGTAGTCGCCCTCGGGGGCGGGCAGGGCCCCCGGGGTCTGGGGCAGGCAGTAGGTGGACTCGCCGGCAGAGGAGTCGTGCTCCGAGGGGGCCAGCAGCACGGTGCTGTCGGCGCTGGGGCTGGTGGGCACCACGGTGTCGTTCATGTAGGGGTCCTCCTCCGAGGACTCGTCGCTGGTCCGGATGCCGCTGGTGCGCTGGTCCGAGTGGCCGTGCTCGCTGGGGTTGGGCGAGTCCTTGAACGCATCGTCGTCGGCCTCGAAGCCCTCGTCCACCTCCTCCTCCTCCTCCGGGTAGGGCTGGCTGAAGTTGAAGCTGGGCTTCTCCGCCCCGGCGCCCTGCTCGCCCGCGCACCCGCTCCCCACCGACAGCGAGCGCTCAATGTTGCGCACGCACTCGTCGATCTCGTCGAAGTTGAGCGACTCCAGGAACTCCTGGGCGGCGCGGCAGGCCTCGTCCTCCAGCCGCCGCAGCTCTTCGTCCCGCAGCTGCTGCAGCTTCTGCAGGGACGCCTCGGTCAGGGAGAGCTCCCGCCGCTCCTTCACGCGCTGCAGGTCCTCGATCTCCTTCTCCAGCCGCAGGATCTCCTCCACCTGCTTGTTCTCCTTCTGCTTCTCCAGCTCCCGGCTCAGCTCCGCTGCCCTCTGACTCTCCCGCTGCAAGGCTTCCAGCTCCCGCTGCTTCCGGGCTGCTTCCTCCTGGATCCCGGAGGAAGGAAGAGGTAG
>SJYX01021498.1:248927-265419 GCA_006410675.1 Oreotragus oreotragus | reverse complement strand
AAAAAAAAAAAAGATCAGTTCCCTGGGCCCCTATTGAAACCAACACATTAGGGGAGAGGCAGAATGTCCCAGGGGACAGAGGATCTGGGTTCAGGGTGTTTTGGGGAGGAAACCATGAAATAATCATATTTACTTCTAGCATTTGAATTTAAAACAGTTTCTCCAGCAGAATCATGCTTTAATTACATGAATGCAATAGAAAACCTGCATTGGCTCATGGACAGTTGGTAGCAGGTGACAATGGTTTAAAAATAATTAAGGGAAAAGAAAGTTGAAACTTAATCCCTTAATCTATTTTTTCTGTAGATTGGGAAAAGACCTCCGATATTTGATTTGGCAGGAGAGAGCTTCAGTCCATCTGCCTGAGCCCCAGTTTCATGTGAGAACACCCTCTGAGAGCCACAGATGCAGAATCAACAGCATCTGGCTGGAGGGAGAGACCTCAGTTCAGTCCCAACACTGCCGCTAAGTAGCCCAAAGACCACAGGCAGCTCACCTCTCCTCTCCGCACCTCAGCTTGCTCCTCTACAACACAGAGAAGTGGGATTCAAACTTCCTCCCAGCCCTCAGAGTCTGTGGCTCTGAGAACATCCGGGGTCCCTGTGGACAAGATGAGTGAGGTCACTCGAGGTCAGTCTCTGAGTCAGGCCAAAGGGAACCAGCTGAGAAGATTGAGGAAGGAGGATGGGTGAAGAAACTGTCTCCCAGCCTGGGATCCTGGAGAAAGGACACAGCGAAAGCTAATAAATATCTCCCAAGTGCTACTCTGGAGGCAAACAGAGAGGCTGACCCTTTGCAGATACATCATATCAGAAGCATAGCCTTTCTATTCTGGAAAAGCTTCCTATCCTATTCAAGAGAGAAAATGTAAATAAACAAAAGCTTTTTAAAAAGATAAATAACTCAATGAAGCAACAGTCTGAAACAGTCAGAACTCTCACAAGGCAGGATTTGATTTGTGAGAGGCCAATACAACTGTGGGTTTCCCTGGTGGCTCAGATGGTAAAGAATCTGCCTACAATGTAGGAGACCCAGGTTTGATTCCTGCGTCAGGAAGATCCCCTGGAGAAGGAAATGGCAACCCACTCCAGTATTCTTGCCTAGAGAATCCCATGGACAGAGGAGCCTGGCGGGCTACAGTCCACGGGGTCTCAAGAGTCAGACACGACTTAGCAACTAAACCACCGCCAGCGTCACAGTACAACCTGTAATTTGTNCCCAGATTTGATTCCTGCGTCAGGAAGATCCCCTGGAGAAGGAAATGGCAACCCACTCCAGTATTCTTGCCTAGAGAATCCCATGGACAGAGGAGCCTGGCGGGCTACAGTCCACGGGGTCTCAAGAGTCAGACACGACTTAGCAACTAAACCACCGCCAGCGTCACAGTACAACCTGTAATTTGTTGTCATCTCACGGAGAATCTGCAACATGTACGGAAAACGTTTTCTACCTGCAATTCAAACCAGTTTATAGAGATTTTATAATCTCTATAATCTCTCAGGTAGGCAGCAGTTGAAATGGATGAGGGAGGGGATGTCTAGAAGCACCAGCTCCGTTCTGAAGAGTCTAGACTGCAAAGAATGCATGTCAGACAGGTGAAAGCTCAGGAAATGGTGATGGACAGCATCGCCAAAGGACCAGAGTTTAGTCTGTGGTGGTGGGTGAGCTGCTCTTGTGACTCACTCCAGGACCCAGATGGACAGCACGCATCAAAGCCCATTTTGGTCAATACGAGGCGGCTGCCTGCAGAGGGCAGAGCCTGGACATGGAACCGAAGGGCTGGGCTGGGGCGGCCTGGCTGTTTCACTTTCCACAGGAACTTGAGCAAGCCATCTCACCTACAAGCCTATTTCCAGAGGGCCTGGGGGTCCACCCAAGGCCCTCACATTTGAGGAGAACAGTGGCGTTAACCACGCTCTGTGATTCTGCAGAAAAATGTTTAAAAAGCAATCTTCCTTTCTCTTGATCCACAGAGGTGAGTATTTCACCCTAATCTTCAGTCTGATTACAACCTGCCTTATGACATATTTGGATACATCACAATTAGATCTTCTCTGAAACATAACTGCAGGAAGAATCTCTAATGTAAATGTTAATCTCATTCATAAATGATCCATATATGTTTGTATACATGTGTGTTTGTTTATGAGTGACGTCGCTCAGTCGTGTCTGACTCTTTGTGACCCCGTGGACTGTAGCCTGCCAGGCTCCTCTGTCCATGGAATTCTCCAGGCAAGAATACTGGAGTGGGCTGCCATTTCCTTCTCCAGGGGATCTTCCCCACCCAGGGATCGAACCCAGGTCTCCTGCATTGCAGGCAGACGCTTTCACACCATTAATGTCATACTATGGTGGCATAGTGATAAAGAATCTGCCTGCCAATGTAGAATACACAAGAGATGCAGATTAGATCCCTGAGTCAGGAAGATTCCCTGGAGAAGGAAATGGCAACTCACTCTAGTATTCTTGCCTAGGAAATCCCAAGGACAGAGGAGCCTAGTAGGCTACAGTCCATGGGGTCGCAAAGAGTTGGCCACCACTGAGCATACACGCATGCATACACAGAAGCAAGCAGTCTAGTCGAGAAACTCTAGCAGAGTCACAGTTTTTCCACATCGGTCTCTTGCTATCTACATAACTAGCAAGATAATCTTGAAAAATGTGTTGTGCAGCCTATGTACTATCGTATGAGATGGTCACTCATCTAAAACACTGAACTCACTGTTACTCTGAAAGTGAAAGCCCAGTTTCTGTCAAGCTTGGGGACCAGCCTTTGCCAAGTCTAGACCCTGTTTAATGCCAAGCCCCCTAGGTTTCAAGGTTCATTTATATTGGCAGTACACAACTTCCTGGTTCAAGAAACAAGTCTTTAAAGATCTCATAAAACTTCTTGGACTTCAGATGGTTTTTACAAAACAATACTCAGATGAGCTAAGTGTAAATGAATCAGAAAAGAGGATTATGTTTCGCATAAAAACTCATGGGTTTGAGGATTAGGGGAAGAAAAGAAGGCTGGCAAATGCCAAACTTTTAAAGCACTTTGAAACCATTAGTCAAATTCAAAAATGCAGCCAGTTTCCCTCATCCTTATGTTTTATGAGTTTTGTAATTGAAATCTTTTCCTATATTTAAGATCAGCTACAAATCAACTGAGCGGCTGCCTATGATCAGAACTTCCGCTCAGGTTTTCTTCCAGCCAAGGTTTTCATGGAACCTCTCTTAGTTCTCTTCTAATTTCATCAATAAATTCTTAGAAAGAGAAAGAGAAGGCAGAAGGGAAAGAGATAAACAAGAATTCGGTGAGTTGTAGGTAAAAGAAAGAGAAAAGGAGAGTGAAAGCAAGAGAGAGAGATTAAGGAATGGAAAAGAAAGGGAACACAAGAGAAAGTGTGAAGACAAAAAGAGAGGCGATGCAGTGGAAGGAGGGAAAAGAAGAGATGGGTGGAAGAAAGGGAAGAAGAGGGCAGACTGGAGTGCAAAATGAAGGAGAAATCAATGAATGAGAAGTGGGGGCAAACAGGCAGGAGGAAGGGGAAAGGAAAAAGGAACTATCGGGTGAGAGGCATTGTACCCAGCATCTGTGAGCTAATCTTCTCAGATCCAGATTTCTGAACCTCGGCTGGTTCTGACCTGAACATCAGCTTGTCCAGGTTTGGGCAAGATTTAAGCCTGTGCCCTTAGAAGGTGCTAGAATGGAGGCTGGCTGGCTGCCACACACCACATGCAAAGCAGGAGAGCAGGAGGCCAAAGACCACAGCTTCATTTACTCTCATGGTCCTCTCCCTTGTTCTTCCAACCATTGCATCAAAAAAAAAAAAGCAGAGGTGAAGGAGATTACAAATGTGGAACTTGCTCCACGGTTAACTCAGCATCCATGACAAATCACACAGCTTTTCTGATGAGGAATTAAAGCAGAGACTCATCCACTGAAGGTATCCATGTTTCTCCTGAGATGTGTCAGCAAGTTGGAGACAGGGCCCATTTTCAGAGAAGAATGAGGTGCTCCTGGGACTGGGCAACAAGTAGAACCAAAGTTTACCCCAGGCTTTCCCTCCCTTTAATGCTTCAGGTTTGAAATCTAAGCACCCTTAGTTGTCATTTAACAAACATTTAGGGCCCTAAACCCTACAGCCCTCAGATAGCCTACATAACTCTTAGAGCAAAATCAAAACAAACTTCCATTTCGGGTGGAGAAGTTTAAATAAAGCCTGGTTGGACTGCAACCCAAAGTTGCCCCTGGGCCAGTGAGTGGTGCTGACCCTGAGTGTGCAACCATAGCAAGATACACCCCGTTCACGTGGAGTCTAATGAGGTATAATTACGTGTATGGTGAGTATTGAATAAACAAGTGCAGGAAATGAGACCCATTAAAGGTGAAGGTAAAGGGTATAGGTTACCACTCTACAAATTTTGAAGAGCCAATCCACAAAAGGAAAATTCACCAATTTTGGTGATTATTTTGGTCCTTTCTTACTTACCTTGAGTATAATCAAGGATAAGTATCACACAATGGCAGCTGCCAAAGGTAATGAAATGCCTGTCTACAGGGAACCAAAATCTGTTCGTTAATTTACTCTCATTGAGGTTTTTCATACCCATTTATTCAAATTTTTGGACATTAAATATGAAACCATGTAATAATTAAGTAGTTATCAATGCAATTTTATTTACTTTTCATTCACTTCCAGACTTCATTGGGTCAATCAGCTGGACAACGTTCAAGAGGGCACATAGGAAATGTGTTCTTACTCTCAAAGAGTTTGCGTCTTGGAAAATAATTGGATGTACACTGAACTGACATGCACCTCAACCCTATGAAACACTTGCCTTTTGATCACAACATAGCCCCCAAGAAATTACATTTCACTTTGATATCTCAATTATAAACACTTTGGCCTTCCATTAGTCCATGGAAGGTTACTTAAATTCCCCACTTAAATCTAACTTCAAAGATGCCCAGACACCTGCAAGGTTGGTTTAGTGCCAGGTAGGCGAGCAGAGTAACACTCTCTCCCCTCAAATACAGCTTCGTTAGAAAACATGATCCAATTTTAAGAGGAACCTCCTGTTTCATGTCAGTTTCTATGCTTCCCAGGTTGTAGAGTTGCTGTAATTACTTCTTTATGTAAATATCAGAACACTAGTTGTTCTCTTGTCTATATTAGGACTTTCACCCAATGGCATAAGTGCATGATGCTGCTTGAGTTTAATGTGTGTGTGTATGTTCTAAGCTGTTTAAGCTGTGTCCGACTCTTTGTGACCTTATGAACTGCAGCCTGCCAGGCTCCTCTGTCCATGGGATTCTCCAGGCAAGAATACTAGAGTGAGTTGCCACACCCTTCTCCAGGGGATCTGCCTGATCCAGGCGTCAAATCTGCGTCTCTTACATCTCCTGCACTGGCAGGCAGGTTCTTTACCACTACTATACCTGGGAAGCCCCGCCTGAGTTTAATACTTGATCCTAATTATTTTTTTTTCCAAAATATTCTCTCTCCCCCCCGCAACAGATTGATTAAAATATCATACAGTGAATAAAGCAGCCTAGAAAAAAAGAAGAAAACAAGGGAAGTTATTGTACCATTTTTACATATCAATTCCTAGCCAGCTTGTCTGGTCTTCTAAAACCCAGGACCCTTTAAAGATTGCCTCCTTCTCCTTCTTTTAACCTCATCTTGGGTTACTCACCCAAATGAACCTCTGGTCCAGCTACGTTTATCTACCCATTTTTCTTCTTTCTCTTTGAAAGAAAAAAAAAAAAGGCAGCTAGCCCTTAGTCTAGGAGAAGGCAATGGCACCCCACTCCAGTACTCTTGCCTGGAAAATCCCATGGACAGAGGAGCCTGAAAGGCTACAGTCCATGGGGTCGCTGAGGGTCAGACACGACTTCACTTTCACTTTCACTTTCATGCATTGGAGAAGGAAATGGCAACCCACTCCAGTGTTCTTGCCTAGAGAATCCCAGGGACGGGGGAGCCTAGTGGGCTGCCGTCTCTGGGGTCGCACAGAGTCGGACACAACTGAAGTGACTTAGCAGCAGCAGCCCCTAGTCTGCAAAGAAAGGATATCCACATTCCTGCCTCTAACCACCCCTCGCATCGTTCTCCTGACAGCCTGTCATCTCTTCAGCTAATCCTCCTCCTCCTTCAAAATAGAATTCAAGATCCTTTACTTCCATGAAGGTTGTTGAACCATCCTAAAGCGCTATGGGGTCACAAAGATTCGGACATGACTTAGCGACTAAACAACAGAACTTTACTCTCACTTCCTCTTAGAGCATTTATCATCCATCTCAGGCATTAAGCACAAACACATGCTTTGTGGGAGACATAGAGCACCTTTTAAAGCCAAAGCTTTTTTTTCTTCTTGGTCTTATTAAGATAAACCAGAACTAAGGCAAGTCCTGGTTAATTACAGTTGAGGTTTGGTTACAATGACCAGTGACAAAGTGACTTTACTTTAGCTCATTAAAGGCAGGGTTCTGCCCAAATTTCCCCTCAAACCTAAATTAAGTTGAATCAAGCCATGGTAGGAAAAAAAGTTTTCTACCTCTGAATCAATGGCTTGAAACGTTTTGTAGAAAGAATTTTGTCTTATTTCTGTTTGAAAACTGTTACATTCCCAGTAATACCATTAAAACAGTCAAGGCTTTTATAACCTCGCTGTTTTGTTGCTCTCTCAACTTACTCTGTTACGGGAGGCCAGGACATACTCTGAGAAGGCAGCTAGTAAAAATCTACATAATATGGATGAACGGAGCAACATAACAGAGGTGACTCACACCACCAAGGAAACCAGCTGTGCAAGGAGAGGCCTGGCTTTCTGTACAGCGAGGGGAGACCAGTAAAACCAGCCCAGTGTCTGTGATTCCTCCAGGTTTCCCGTTTTAAAGCCCAAGCTACTGCTGAGAGGGATCAGGTTACATCTGCCAGCCCAGAACTTTCCACTTAACCCTTTTCAATCCACAACCTGCTTGTTACACTTGCATTTCACTTAGAATAGCACCTTCTGGCTTTATATTTTCCCCCATGTTTTCTTCCCAACACACAAATAGCCAGCCGACCCCTGTGAAGCTTTTCTTTCCCACCCCCATGAAGCTACCTGCATCAACGCTGACTTCCGTGCCTCCATCATCCCTGGAATTCTGTGCTGAGGGTACACACCTGGTGTGTCATATTCCCAGCACCTAACACAGTGTGCACATCATAGCAAATGTTCATTGTAAGTGAAGGCACAGTTGAGTGACTGACTACACTTAAATGCTGTGAACAGTCCCCAGTAAGAAATCTCCAACTATCTTTCTTATTTATCCTAAGAAAAAACCTTGCTCAAGATCCTTAAGTTGTCAAGGGTCTGGAGACTGATTCGCTGACTCATTTATTCATTCAGTAACCATTTTTGAGAGCCAATTGTGTGTGTGTGTTGGTCATGCCATGTAATTGCAGGATCTTAGTTCCCTGACCAGGGATCAAACCCTGGCCCTTGTCAGTGAAAGCACAAAGCCCTAACCACTGAACCACCAGGGAATTCCCCCAGTTGTTTTCTAATTAACTAATAATGGGGAATGGATTTTAGACATTTTTGCTAAGGGATCTAATATGCCTGAATATATGCAAGGATTCTCTCTGAAAACTGGGTACATTTTCTTTAGAAGGGATGGGATAAGCAGATAAATAGATGGAATCTTTTCCTACAGTCCTCTTGCAGCTGATTGCTAGAAAACTATTGGCAGAAAATCTATGAGCACTTAGAACAGCATCTGTAGGATGTAAGTACATAATCCTGGATATTTGCTTGCCAAGAAAGAATAGAATGCATGGTTAAAAGCACAGACTTTGGCGTCAAATAACCTGAACTCAGTTCTTTCTCTTTTTTTTAATTGGTATATAGTTGCTTTACAATGTTGAGTTATTTTCTGCTGTACAGCAAAGTGAATCAGCTATACGTATATACATCAATCCCCTCTTTTTTGCATTTCCCTCTCATTTAGACCACTGCAGAGAACTACGTAGAGGTCCCTCTGCTATAGGTGTATAGTAGGTTAGAAGCCTACTCTAAGTTCTCATTAGATATCTATTTTATATGTAGTGTATATATATATATGTTCTGCTTCTAAATTTGGAGTAAACTCGGGTGCCTCAGCCTATGTTCTTGATGAATCTAGGAAGCAGCCACTGGGAATTAAAGAACTAGACTCCTGAATCCCCCTTGAACAATCACTTTTATGAGGGGATGTATTTGAGCTACTCACTGCCACCTTGGGAACTGCTTCTCAGCTGGAGGCACTTGGAAATAGATAATCTCAGCCTTTGATGTGTGAAGGCTGCTTTGCTTTCTTTCTTTAATCACAAGGATATCCACATTCCTGCCTCTAACCACCCCTCGCATCATTCTCCTGACAGCCTGTCATCTCTTCAGCTAATCCTCCTCCTCCTTCAAAATAGAATTCAAGATCCTTTACTTCCATGAAGGTTGTTGAACCATCCTAAAGCGCTATGGGGTCACAAAGATTCAGACATGACTTAGCGACTAAACAACAGAACTTTACTCTCACTTCCTCTTAGAGCATTTATCATCCATCTCAGGCATTAAGCACAAACACATGCTTTGTGGGAGACATAGAGCACCTTTTAAAGCCAAAGCTTTTTTTTCTTCTTGGTCTTATTAAGATAAACCAGAACTAAGGCAAGTCCTGGTTAATTACAGTTGAGGTTTGGTTACAATGACCAGTGACAAAGTGACTTTACTTTAGCTCATTAAAGGCAGGGTTCTGCCCAAATTTCCCCTCAAACCTAAATTAAGTTGAATCAAGCCATGGTAGGAAAAAAAGTTTTCTACCTCTGAATCAATGGCTTGAAACGTTTTGTAGAAAGAATTTTGTCTTATTTCTGTTTGAAAACTGTTACATTCCCAGTAATACCATTAAAACAGTCAAGGCTTTTATAACCTCGCTGTTTTGTTGCTCTCTCAACTTACTCTGTTACGGGAGGCCAGGACATACTCTGAGAAGGCAGCTAGTAAAAATCTACATAATATGGATGAACGGAGCAACATAACAGAGGTGACTCACACCACCAAGGAAACCAGCTGTGCAAGGAGAGGCCTGGCTTTCTGTACAGCGAGGGGAGACCAGTAAAACCAGCCCAGTGTCTGTGATTCCTCCAGGTTTCCCGTTTTAAAGCCCAAGCTACTGCTGAGAGGGATCAGGTTACATCTGCCAGCCCAGAACTTTCCACTTAACCCTTTTCAATCCACAACCTGCTTGTTACACTTGCATTTCACTTAGAATAGCACCTTCTGGCTTTATATTTTCCCCCATGTTTTCTTCCCAACACACAAATAGCCAGCCGACCCCTGTGAAGCTTTTCTTTCCCACCCCCATGAAGCTACCTGCATCAACGCTGACTTCCGTGCCTCCATCATCCCTGGAAGTCTGTGCTGAGGGTACACACCTGGTGTGTCATATTCCCAGCACCTAACACAGTGTGCACATCATAGCAAATGTTCATTGTAAGTGAAGGCACAGTTGAGTGACTGACTACACTTAAATGCTGTGAACAGTCCCCAGTAAGAAATCTCCAACTATCTTTCTTATTCATCCTAAGAAAAAACCTTGCTCAAGATCCTTAAGTTGTCAAGGGTCTGGAGACTGATTCGCTGACTCATTTATTCATTCAGTAACCATTTTTGAGAGCCAATTGTGTGTGTGTGTTGGTCATGCCATGTAATTGCAGGATCTTAGTTCCCTGACCAGGGATCAAACCCTGGCCCTTGTCAGTGAAAGCACAAAGCCCTAACCACTGAACCACCAGGGAATTCCCCCAGTTGTTTTCTAATTAACTAATAATGGGGAATGGATTTTAGACATTTTTGCTAAGGGATCTAATATGCCTGAATATATGCAAGGATTCTCTCTGAAAACTGGGTACATTTTCTTTAGAAGGGATGGGATAAGCAGATAAATAGATGGAATCTTTTCCTACAGTCCTCTTGCAGCTGATTGCTAGAAAACTATTGGCAGAAAATCTATGAGCACTTAGAACAGCATCTGTAGGATGTAAGTACATAATCCTGGATATTTGCTTGCCAAGAAAGAATAGAATGCATGGTTAAAAGCACAGACTTTGGCGTCAAATAACCTGAACTCAGTTCTTTCTCTTTTTTTTAATTGGTATATAGTTGCTTTACAATGTTGAGTTATTTTCTGCTGTACAGCAAAGTGAATCAGCTATACGTATATACATCAATCCCCTCTTTTTTGCATTTCCCTCTCATTTAGACCACTGCAGAGAACTACGTAGAGGTCCCTCTGCTATAGGTGTATAGTAGGTTAGAAGCCTACTCTAAGTTCTCATTAGATATCTATTTTATATGTAGTGTATATATATATATGTTCTGCTTCTAAATTTGGAGTAAACTCGGGTGCCTCAGCCTATGTTCTTGATGAATCTAGGAAGCAGCCACTGGGAATTAAAGAACTAGACTCCTGAATCCCCCTTGAACAATCACTTTTATGAGGGGATGTATTTGAGCTACTCACTGCCACCTTGGGAACTGCTTCTCAGCTGGAGGCACTTGGAAATAGATAATCTCAGCCTTTGATGTGTGAAGGCTGCTTTGCTTTCTTTCTTTAATCACTTTATGGCTCAGCATAAGAGTAATTTCTTAGTAATCAGGAAGTGTTTCCCCAGTCTCTATACACTTACTGCCCTAATTCTTTCTGTTGTCATTTCTGGATAAATGGAGCTTCTTCCAGGAGTTTCAGAGTCAAAGATATACAAAACTAATGAGTCTCTTGTGTTTTTCCCTCGGTAGAGAAAGGTCTCAGCGTGTGTGTGCTCAGTCAGGTCTGACTCTTTTATGACCCAGTGGACTGTGGCCTGCCAGGCTCCTCTGTCCCTGGAATTTTTCAGGCAAGAACGTTGGGGTGGGTTGCTGTTTCTCCTCCAGGGGATTTTCCCAACCCAGAGATCGAACCCATGTCTCCTGCTGGGCAGGTGGATTCTTTACCACTGAGCCACTTGGGAAGCCTGCAGAGACAGGAGAGGAGATCTCAGTTTTATAAAGGGAGATGGTGGAAGGAAGGGAAGGGAAGAGAGCTATTCATATTCATTCTCTGAGCACCAACAAAGGTCCATAAATGGCCCAGGAGGGTTCTGCACCTGCTATCACTGAAGAGGGACATGCCACAGACACTTGCTTCTGTAACCAGAAAATGACATTCCATCATTTAATAAACCATCCACCTCTCTAAGCTTCTATTTTCTTACCTATGAAAGTGGGAATTTTCTTATCTATGAAGTGGAAATAATACACACAAGGTTTAGCTAGCTTTTTTGAGAAGGGACGAATAGTAAATACTTTCAGCTTTGTATACCATGCAGTCTCTGTCTCTCTAAAACCACTGTAGATGGTGTCTGCAACCACAAAGTTAAAAGAGACTTGCTCCTTGAAAGAAAGCTATGACAAATCTAGACAGAGTATTAAAAAGCAGAGACATCACTTTGCTGTTAAATGTCCGTCTAGTCAAAGCTATGGTTTTTCCAGTAGTCATGTACGGATGTGAGAGTTGGACCATAAGGAAGGCTGAGTGCCGAAGAATTGATACTTTTGAACTGTGGTGCTGGAGAAGACTCTTGAGAGTCTCATGGACTGCAAGGAGATCGAACAGTCAATCCTAAAGGAAATCAACACTGAATATTCATTAGAAGGACTGATGCAGAAGCTGAAGCTGAAGCTCGAATACTTTGGTCAACTGATGTGAAGAGCTGACTCACTGGAAAAGACCCTGATGTTGGGAAAGACTGGGAAAGACCCTAATGCTGGCAGGAGGAGAAGGGGATGACAGAGGATGAGACAGTCAGATGGCATCATCGACTCAGTGAACATGAGTTTGAGCAAACTCCAGGAGACAGTGAAGGATGGGGAAGCCTGGTGTGCTGCAGTCCATGAGATCGCAGAGAGTCAGACATGACTTAGCAACTGAACAATAACAGCTGTCTCTGTTACAACTGCTCACTTTTGCCATTCAAGCATGAGAGCAGCGTGGACAGTTCAGAAAGAATGGGCGTGAGCAGATGTGGCCCACAGGCCACAGTTTGCCATCATCTGGTCCAATCCCCTGGTCTAATACTTAGGGGGTAAGGAGGATTACATGAGCTAATCCAAGTAACATATTTCTGTACAGCATGCAGCAGATCAACACTCTATAACAAAGATTAACTGTTACCATCGCTCAGATTTTAGACCCCCCTGTGTGTGCGTGCTACCTCTGCTTACCTTATGGACTGAGGTACTCCTCAGTGCTCCCTGGGGGGTATTTCTAGACCTTGCCATCTTGGGTGTAACCCTGTGGAAAGAAGGAGAAGGAAGGAGGACTGGGCAGAGGGAGAAGTCCAGCAGCCCAACAGCAGGCTGAGCTGAACCTGCAGGGATCTCTGAAGCTAAAATGGCCATTAGCATTGTTCCATGTGGATCAGAGTGGCTGGGCCTTGGTACCCTCACCTGGAGCAGTCACTGGATGTGGGCTGCCCTGGGAAGGGAGGCCACTCTGTAGCACAGGCACTCTTGGAGGAGCTGACAGCTGACAGCATGCCCAGCAACTGGGCCAGTGGAGGGGAGGGAAGGGAAGATGTGACCTATTCTGACCTTGAATTATGCATAGGAATTGCAAACCAAGCACTGAATTGTTGTTGCAAGAGCGTTCAGGGCTCCTTTCATCTTTGGCGACCAGCAATCTCAAGATGGTGTTTGCTCCATCAGCCTGGGCCCCAGAGGGACCACAGTGAAGGGAGTTTCCTATCAACTGTACTGGAACCCAGTGTGAGCGAGACTTATATCTGAGTCCTTTAACCACTGGGATTTTAAGGTTGTTTGTTGCCAAAGTATTGTTGTTGTTCAACCGCTAAGTCATGTCCGACTCTTTGTGACCCCATTAACTGCAGTACTGTTAGCTTTCTGTTAGGAGTCCTCGGCTGCTGCGCTGGATGTATCTGAAGGTTTTGAAGTAAAGACACACCTGATAATCTTATAAAATCAGGGGACTTGTTTGAAACCACCATCAACATTGCCAGCATCATCATTTTAATATCAGCATTTACATGAATTTTCTAATTTAATTAAACTCTGTGTGTAATATGAGTATTATTGCCCTCATTTTAGAGATTAGGAAACTTATGCTTATAGAGGTTCATTAGTTTGCACAAGGTCAGGGGTCTGCAAACTATAACCTGTAGACCAAACCTAGCTCACTGCCTGTTTTTGTAAGTAAAGTTTTATTGGAATACCCCCATGCCCATTCTCTATATAGTATGTAATGATGGCTGCATTCATGATATTGTGGCAAGAGCTGAGTAGTTGCATCTGGCCTGCAAAGCTGAAAATACTTACCATCTGGCTTTTTTCAGAGTTTGCCCACTCTCCCTGTCTCCCTCTACTCTACACAATACCTGGTTCCAAACCCAGGTTGTCCGACTCCAGAGACACTGCTCATAATTCAGATTTAAGTAAATACTAGGTAGGTTTGGAGCCTGTAGGGGCATTATAAAACCTTCCCATTTCCATTATTCTAACATTGTTTAATTTAAACTTTTATGACATTTATTTCCAGCATTGACAGACTCCATATCATGAAAATCTCTCTCTGAAAAACACTTAGAAAATTCTGGATAAAAAATGAATAGCTGACTTGGCAAGAAATTAAGGTAAACCTTCAGGGTTTGTAACTGAAGTAGAAGCCAAAATCCAGAATGGGCATGGTAAATGCTCACTCATTTAGGCAGTGGGCCCCTAATGGCATTTGCCAGTATGGGGAGGAACATGACAACTGTGTCAGTAGGGAGACTTTGGAATGAGGTCCCCAAAGGCCCAGATTTTCAATGAAAGAGTAGACTAAAAAATATTTGCCCTACAAATGGAGAGAGGAAAAGAAATTGAGTCCTGGTTTTCATTTGGGTTGGAAGAAAAAAAGAAAGTCCCTATGTACCAACCAGAACTAACAACTATAACCCAGGCCTCAAGCCTGAGTTCAAATTCACTCTACTTGTCCATTCTGAAACTATTTTAAACGAAGGAAACTAATTTAAAATTGTCCTAGATTATTAGCTTCCCAAGCACATAGCAAAGCTGACACAAATAAAGTGAATATTCTCTCAAGTCCCCTAAAACTCTCCCAGATAAGGCCACAACAAAATAAGTTCACAATGAAAAATCACAAAACCACTCACAGAGCAAGACATCATGGGACAGAGTCAGCAGAAGCATCAGGCAGCAGAACCAGACACATAAGGTCTTCAGGGGTCAGAGCATCCTATGTAGCAGGGTTTGGCAAACTTTTTCTCTAAAGGCCCAGGTAGTGTATATCCTAGGCTTTGCAAGCTATGTAGTCTCTATCAGAAAAATTCAACTTTACCATTCTAGAGTGAAAGCAGATGCTGTACTTCAATGAACNAAGCAGCAGAACCAGACACATAAGGTCTTCAGGGGTCAGAGCATCCTATGTAGCAGGGCTTGGCAAACTTTTTCTATAAAGGCCCAGGTAGTGTATATCCTAGGCTTTGCAAGCTATGTAGTTTCTATCAGAAAAATTCAACTTTACCATTCTAGAGTGAAAGCAGATAAGCAATATGTATAGGCTTAGTTGTGCTTCAATGAACCTTTATTTACAAAAATGAGGAGGATGTCAGATTTTGCTCTAGTTTTTAAAGTATGCTTCCAATATTTAAAGAATTTAATATATGAGCAAGGAATAAAACACTATCATTAATATCCAGGCAGATTCTTAACTTCTGGAAGTAAAAGGTTTAGTTGAAATCTTATGATTCAACATATAAGCTAACGAGCAGATTAGAACAATTGGAAAACATCATTAGCAACTTGAAATTTGGATATGACAAAACTACCAAGAATTTTGTACAGACAAACAGAAGAGGAAAATACAAAAGAGAGGTTCAGTTCAGTTCAGTTCAGTCGTTCAGTCGTGTNGCAATCTTGATTCCAGCTTGTGTTTCTTCCATTCCAGCGTTTCTCATGATGTACTCTGCATAGAAGTTAAATAAGCAGGGTGACAATATACAGCCTTGACATACTCCTTTTCCTATTTGGAACCAGTCTGTTGTGTCTGTTGTTCCATGTCCAGTTCTAACTGTTGCTTCCTGATCTGCATATAGATTTCTCAAAAGGCAGGTCAGGTGGTCTGGTATTCCCATCTCTCTCAGAATTTTCCACAGTTTATTGTGATCCACACAGTCAAAGGCTTTGGCAGTCAATAAAGCAGAAACAGATGTTTTTTTGGAACTCTCTTGCTTTTTCCATGATCCAGCGGATGTTGGCAATTTGATCTCTAGGCATGAAATCTGACTGAGAAGTTCTAGCATTCATCTAGTCAGACTTCCAGAAGGAATGAGAAGAAAGAATACTTAAGAATTTTCATGGATCCTAATATTTATGATCTATAAAATATTCCCACCAAAATACATCATTTTGAAATTACAGAAAATTCAAGACTAATTGAATAGTTTTAAAAGACCTATTGCCTCCCAGAAAGACACCTTATCTGCTTTATATCTAATTTCTCATGAACAATTAGCAGATACCAAAATACTGTAAGACAATGTCTTCAAAGTGCTAAAAAAAATTGTCAATCTATAATTGCATATCCAACAAACTTTAAAGAATGAGGATGAAATAGAGACATTTTTATACAAACAAAAGCTCAAGATAGTTTATTGTCAACAGACCCTCTTAAGACTTAAAACAGAAAAAAAAAGAAAGGAACTTCTTAAAAGTATATATACTTTAGGAAGAAGGAAAAGGACCACAGAAGGGAGATTTGAGATTTAAGTCTGGTAACCAGGTGAGCCGAGAAAGTGGTAATCATATGGATAAACCTAAATAAGCATCAACATTAATAACATCTAATTTGTGAAGTTTATAAAATGAGGGGGCAAATAAATAGAGATAATATTCTGTCTCTTATAATAGTAGATACAAAAAGTAGTAGGCACATAGGTGTTCATGAATGCATGTAGTGTGCATGCTGTATTCTCTTCTATGTATGATACATTTTGGAAAGCATTTTTAAAATCTATCTTTGATCTTTTTAAATATAAATTTATTTATTTTAATTGGAGGCTAATTACTTTACAATATTGTATTGGTTTTGTCATATATCAACATGAATCCACCACGGGTGTACACGTGTTCCCCATCCTGAACCCCGCTCCTTCCTCCTTCCCCGTACCATCCCTCTGGGTCATCCCAGTGCACCAGCCCTGAGCATCCTGTATCATGCATTGAACCTGGACCGCCGATTTGTTTCACATATGATATTATACATGTTTTAATACCATTCGCCCAAGTCATCCCACCCTCTCCCTCTCCCACAGAGTCCAAAAGACTGTTCTATACATCTGTGTCTCTTTTGCTGTCTCGCATACAGGGTTATTGTTACCATCTTTCTAAATTCCATATATATGCATTAGTATACTGTATTGGT
>SJYX01021498.1:203004-241067 GCA_006410675.1 Oreotragus oreotragus | reverse complement strand
AGAGCTGGTTTGGTGGTGCTGAATTCTCTCAGCTTTTGCTTGTCTGTAAAGCTTTTGATTTCTCCTTCATATTTGAATGAGATCCTTGCTGGGTACAGTAATCTGGGCTGTAGGTTATTTTCTTTCATCACTTTAAGTATATCCTGCCATTCCCTTCTGGCCTGAAGAGTTTCTATTGAAAGATCAGCTGTTATCCTTATGTGAACCCCCTGTGTTTCATTTGTTGTTTTTCCCTTGCTGCTTTTAATATTTGTTCTTTGTGTTTGATCTTTGTTAATTTGATTAATATGTGTCTTGAGGTGTTTCGGCTTGGGTTTATCCTGTTTGGGACTCTCTGGGTTTCTTGGACTTGGTGATTATTTCCTTCCCCATTTTAGGGAAGTTTTCAACTATTATCTCCCCAAGTATTTTATCATGGTCTTTCTTTTTGTCTTCTTCTTCTGGGACTCCTATGATTCGAATGTTGGGGCTTTTAACATTGTTCCAAGGTCTCTGAGATTGTCCTCATTTCTTTTAATTCGTTTTTCCTTTTTCCTCTTTGATTCATTTATTTCTACCATTCTGTCTTCTACCTCATTAATCCTATCTTCTGCCTCCATTATTCTACTATTTATTCCCTCCAGAGTGTTTTTGATATCATTTATTGCATTATTCATTATATATTGACTCTTTTTTATTTCTTCTAGGTCTTTGTTAAACCTTTATTGCATCTTCTCAATCCTTGTCTCCAGGCTATTTATCTGTGATTCCATTTTGTTTTCAAGATTTTGTATCATTTTCACTATCATTATTCAGAAGTCTTTATCAGGTAGATTCCCTATCTCTTCCTCTTTTGTTTGGTTTGGTGGGCATCTATCCTGTTTCTTTACCTGCTGGGTATTCCTCTGTCTCTTCATATTGTTTATATTGCTGTGTTTGGGGTAGCCTTTCTGTATTCTGGCAGTTTGTGGAGTTCTCTCTATTGTGGAGCTTCCTCGCTGTGGGTCAGTTTGTATGGGTGGCTTGTCAAGGTTTCCTGGTTAGGGAAGCTTGATATCTCTTCCTCTTTTGTTTGGTTTGGTGGGCATCTATCCTGTTTCTTTACCTGCTGGGTATTCCTCTGTCTCTTCATATTGTTTATATTGCTGTGTTTGGGGTAGCCTTTCTGTATTCTGGCAGTTTGTGGAGTTCTCTCTATTGTGGAGCTTCCTCGCTGTGGGTCAGTTTGTATGGGTGGCTTGTCAAGGTTTCCTGGTTAGGGAAGCTTGTGTCACTGTTCTGGTGGGTGGAGCTGGACTTCTCCTCTCTGGAGTGCAATGAAGTGTCCAGTAATGAGTTATGAGATGTCAGTGGGTTTGGAGTTTGGGCAGCCTGTATATTGAAGCTCAGTGCTATGTTCCTGTGTTGCTGGAGAATTTGCATGGTATGTCTTGCTCTGGAACTTGTTGGCCCTTGGGTGGTGCTTGGTTTCAGTGTAGGTATGAAGGCATTTGATGAGCTCCTGTTGATTAATGTTCCCTGGAGTCAGGAGTTCTCTGGTGTTCTCAGGCTTTGGACTTGAGCCTCCTACTTCTGGTTCTCAGTTTTATTTTTACAGTAGCCTCAAGACTTCTCCATCTATACAGCACCATTGATAAAACATCTTTAATCATCACCTCACACCCTGCATTCACCAAGAGACACACAGAGGACCGAGGAGACCATGGACTCTGCCACCTGGCCCCACCTCGGCAGTCACCCACATTCAGTGGATGCGCAGATGGATGACAAGCCCCTCAGGACAGAGCTGAGAATAGCCTCTGCAATGCCCAGCTCCTCAACGTGCAGTCCGGCAGCCCAGAGGCAGCATCCAGTTCAGGGCAGTGACATCCTGCAAAGCATTTTTAATAGAAATAAAATATTGAATAACAATAGTCTATAAGCTGAAAGAGTTAAAGCCCTCTAAGTTTTAGGTGGTGCAGTGGTAAACAATCTGCCTGCCAGTGTAGGAGACTCCAGAGACATGGATTTGATCCTTGGCTTTGGAAGATCCCCTGGAGTAGGAAATGGCAACCCACTCCAGTATTCTTGCCTGGAGAATCCCCATGGACAGAAGAACCTGGCTGGCTGCAGTCCATGGGGTCACAAACAGTCGAACATGACTAAACAACTAAGCACAGCATAGTTTGGGTCAAATTTCTTAAAAATGGAGTTTACAAAACAATCAGTTACCATTTCAAAATAACCTGAATTTTGAGACAAAGGATGGTGAAATCACTTTTCATTGTATTAATGAGACATTGTTCATTTAAATATAAGGATTCACAAGAGGGAAATATATAATAAATCATTTTGAAGTACAAGTGGATTTGAATAGATAGGGACAAAAATTATGTATAAATGTGGATATATATACAAAGGATAAAAAATTAAGTATTTTAATTGCTGCATTAAAATAGAGAAATATTAGAAAGAACCTAAATGAACAATACAGGAATGGGTAAAGTATGACACTCCTGTAGAATGAAATGTTTTTATAACTACTTAGTGACATGGGGAAATATCTATGATATAATTAGTAAACAATGTATAAAACTGTAAATACAAAATGATCACCAAAAAATTATTAATGTAGTAAAATGTGTCTAGAAACAGGATTAGGAAGAAAAAGAATATTAAGTGATAGGGAAATGAATAATTTGTATTTTATACTTTATATTCTATTTCCAAGTTTTTACAATGAGCACTTTCATAATCAGATAACAGACTAATTTTATTTTAAAGCTTTAATATTTTGTCAGTTTATACAAATAGAAATATGTATATAAATACATATATAATGGCCCAGAATCTCTGTGAATGAAGTAGTACAGGAAAAATGAATTCTGGAAAAAGACAACATGGCAAGCCTTTAAGAGAACATTTTTAAGAAACAGGAGTGTTGCTGTATTTCTAATTAGCATGTAACTTGATATAAAGTAACTTCCTCACTTAAAAGTATTATGAATGTGCAACAAAGCCTTCCCCAGAGGTTGCTGTGGCTACCAAGGTAAACCTGATTAGGCTGGCATTCACTCTGTTTCCAGGTGAGGCCGGAGAAGAGAATGGGGGGATCTCAGAGGCACTGGGAAGGAGAAACATCTCCCCTCTGGGCCTCTGTCTTGCCTCCTCTCCCACCTGTCTCTCTTTCCTCCCCAACCTCTCTCCACTATCATCTTCCCTCTTTGTTTCCCAGCCTCAGTGCAGTCAACACCATCAGACCCCCGCTGCTGCTTTTCCTAACCCCGTGCCTTTCTGGGCCTCCACGGGGTGCTGCACTTTTCTAAGCTCCTCCCTCACCATAAGCTCTGGGAGGCAGCATTGGTTTCCCTGGAACCTTGATGTCTAGGACCTGTCCATGGTGGGTGCCCATAAACATCTGTTGACTGCATGAATGAATGGAGGCTCATTCTCAGTGTCTACTGTGGGTTCCTCTTCATCTGCTCATCCTTAAATAGGGTCATTCTCATGATTCCATGCTCAGCTGCTTTTTCTTTCCTTTCTGTAGTTTTCTGCTAGATGATCTCTCCCCTTCTTTGTTTTAGCTAACATTCATATGAAAATGAGCCCAACTCTTCAACTCAGTTTCATCTTTTTTCCTCATCTGTATTTCTAGCTGCTTTCAGTTAGATCTATAAATCCTCCTTAGTCTCATCCATAACTCATCATCTTCCTCCCAGTTATCTTTCCTCCTTGAACTCCAACTCACTTAACATCACCATCCCTTCAACATTCCCAGATGGAAGCTCGGAGAAGCCTTTTATTTTCCTCCAACCCTCCCTGATGAGAATGGAATTGTGTCCCTCCTTTCTCTTCCATTCCCACTGCCCTATCCATAACTCGTCATCTTCCTCCCAGTTATCTTTCCTCCTTGAACTCCAACTCACTTAACATCACCATCCCTTCAACATTCCCAGATGGAAGCTCGGAGAAGCCTTTTATTTTCCTCCAACCCTCCCTGATGAGAATGGAATTGTGTCCCTCCTTTGTCTTCCATTCCCACTGCCCTTGTTCCATGTCTCACCAAGATCATCACCAAACACTGTGGGTTTCCTTACTTTGAATCTCCATCTTCCATGGCTGCTGTTGGATTTGTTTTCCGAACTATGGAACTCATCATGTCCCCATCTTGCTCAAAAACCCCTGACGTTTCCCATTGCCTTCAAAGTAAAACCCAGGCATGCAAGACTCCTCCCCATCTTCATAGGAGATGAAGTCACATCACTTCCATGACTGCTCACATTTCTCCACCTGCCTGGATACTATTTTCCCACAACTCTGCTGCTCAACTGGCTCAGCCCCCTGCAAAGCCCATATCAAGCACCACCTCCTGAGAAGCCTTTTCCCAAAGCTTCGGTCAGGACTGAGGGTGCTCTCCTTGGTGGCTGGATAACCTCTTGATGATAACTCCATTACAGCAGAGGTCGAGGCTGTGGGCTGCAGGTGGGTGGACAGAGGAAGACGTAAGGAGCCATTAAGAATGTGAGCATGAGGGATGAAGATTTCTCCTCTAGAGTAAGTTCAGGTCTACTCTTTCCACTTTACCACAACTAAATAATTCTTGCCCTATCTCATCTCCTCAGTAAGCAAGATGTGGTCCATTTTTGACTTTTAAAAAGGTCAGAGTTAAATCCGGGTCCATTCATCCTTCTTCCCTTCTCCTCCCATGTGTGGTTATTTGGCAGAACCATGAAACAAAAGGGAGGTTCACACACTTTTAGGAAAAAGTCACTGCCAAAGGCAGCTAAAGCAACAGAATATTTTCTTTATAAAAATAACTTTGGCAGAAGCTGGTTGTTTTCTGCAGACATTGTGAGCAACCAAAATAAGTTTGAGACTGTACTTCCAAACAAGTGAAAGCTGCCTCTGTTAGTGCATGTTTCCCCCCACTCTCTAGAAAGTGGAAAATTTACAACAGAAGTCATTCCCTTCATCTTTCCGTCCTCTTCACAATGCAACCCCTGACCTTTGGAGCCTCCACCTAAAGCCAGAGGTAGATGACTAAATAGGGGGAAAAATGCAAACCTTAGGAAATAAAGAATGCGTCATACAAAGCATTACGTTCAAGTCATTGTCTTGAATATTTTGGATAACTCTCGTCTTTAGTTTAGGGAAGAAAATCTGAAACAGAGCAATTACATCACAAATGGAACATTCATATAGTCACTGGGATAGCAAAACATTCAGTGAAGGAAAAGGCTATATAATTTCAATGAGATCCAGGTGGAATATCCCTCTCAGCAAATGTCTACACATCAGCCCATAAAAATGATGGAAAAGGCACAAGACAAGAATAAAAGCAAGAGTGCCAGGTGCTCATCCACCTAAACCCACATCCTTTCTGAGCTTATCCTCTCCAACTACTCCTGCTGTTCATTCTTCCTTCCTCCCAAGGGCCTGGATCTCTCTCCTGCCTTCTGGGGTCTTCTGCTCACTGGCTTCCTTCCTTCTCTCACTGGGCAACCAAACTCCCTCCTGACTCACAGGTGGGGATGGCAAGAGGGAGAACAAAATGACCAATGCAGCTAGTAAGAGTGGCAACAGCCTCAGAAGCCCTTGCTAAGCGTCAAGTACTGGGTTGGGAGCTTTACATGGATTACCTCATTTACTCATGACAACCCAAAGTTCTATAATTGTTTCCATTTTATAGTTGGGGAAAATGAGGTTTAGAAAGGTTAAGTATCTTGCCCAACATCACACAGCTGTTAGTATGGCAGAACCAGCTCTCAAATTTAATCTGACTCCAAAGTTAATCACTCTAACTGACAGAGTTCTTAGAGGAACACATTTCCATACACAAGATAATTAGCAAAGAAAAAAGAAAAGTATATTAGGAAGGATGAAGCACTAGGAAGTCAGAGGGAAAGCCTTATGAAGAGAGGAAGGAGAATGGGAGTCCAGGGTGAGGAGAAAGGCACAGTCTGGAGAAATGGCTGGACCACTACAGGTAGTTGCTGTTTGAATCACTCAGTCGTGTATGACTCTTTGCAACCCCATGGACTGTAGCTTGCCACTCTCCTCTGTCCATGGAATTTCCCAGGCAAGAATACTGGAGTGGGCTACCATTTCCTTCTCCATGGGATCTTCCTGACCCAGGTATTAAACCTGCATCTCCTATACTGGCAGGTGGATTCCTGACCACCTAAGCCACCACAGAAGCCCACTACAGGTGATATGTGTGTGCGTACTAAGTCACTAAAGTCACATCTGACTCTGCAACCCTATGGACTGTAGCCCTCCAGGCTCCTCTGTCCATGGGATTCTCCAGGCAAGAATACTAGAGTAGGTTGCCATGCCCTCCTCCAGGGGATCTTCTGGACTCAGCGATCAAACCTGCATCTCCTGCAATTCCTGCATTGCAGGCTGATTCTTTCCTGCTGAACCACTGGGGAACCCCCACTACAGGTGGTAACTCATACCTAATCCTTAGTTGAAAATGAGAGAAACATCTGGAGAAACCCTTATGTACTAAAAGATTTCTGACTTTGATTCACAAAGGATGGGATTCAAAGAAAGAGAACTTGGAATGTTAACATAAGCATGGCCATTCTCACACAGGTGAGATGAGTCATCTGCCTGAAATGCAGGAGGAGAAAGAAACAGCAGGTTCAAAAGAAGCAGGAAGACATAGACTTGTGCATGGAAAAGAGATGCCAAAAATGCCACTGTCCTATACAGAAAAACACTCAGGAAGAGCGGAAGCAGGATGGAATTAAAGGGGAGATATAGACAGGGGTGCTTCTGAGATGAGCCTTTACCACGAATGGTCCCGACAAGGACGAGGCTTTCTGAAGGCAGATTGCATAACTACAAGTGAGGGATCACAGGAAGGGGGACTTAAACTATCCTTGTGTCTGCTGGAATTCACAGTTTGCTAAAATAGAGTTGCTTATAAAAATTTTTAACATTCCTAGCTAACAAGTTCAGCTCAGATTAGAAGGAGAAACTGTCATTCTGGATGTAATTTTAACCAATGAGAAAGAACTAGTTTCTGTATAAGAATTACAGGGACCTTGGGAGAACATGTCTTTTGGGAGTCTATAATAGCAAGGAAAGGGAGCATTACATACATTCTAATAATGAAGAATTCCAGTGAAAACAAAAAAAGATAAGTAAACTCTTAAGCTAGCGTGATCACACAGAAAACTTTCTCATGAACTCATGTTTTTCAAAGAACCAATTCAAGAGAGATTATGAGGGACATATAGTCAAGAACCAACACACAAAAATGATGATTTTTCAGGAAGACTAAGGACTTAGTCAATTCCCTGGTGGCTCAGACGGTAAAGTCTCTGCCTGCAATGCGGGAGACCTGGGTTCAATCCCCGGGTTGGGAAGATGCCCTGGAGAAGGAAATGGCAACCCACTCCAGTACTCTTGCCTGGAGAATCCCATGGAGGGAGGAGCCTGGTAGGCTACAGTCCATGGGCTCGCAAAGAGTCAGACACGACTGAGTGACTTCACAACACAATGAAAGACTTAACTAGTGGGAAATCCAAGAGACATGAGTGATTTAAAAGGTCTTCCGTGACAAATTCAGAGAGAGAGAGAGAGAGAGAGAATGAGGTGGGAGAGAAGGAAGGAAGGAAGGGAAGGAAGGAGGGATAGAGGGAAAGGTGGAAAGGAGAAAAGGAGAGAGGTAAGAACAGAAGATAAAAGAACATAAAGATAAAAGAGAGGAAGAAGGACGGAGATGAAGAAGAGGACGAGGAAGAGGAGAACAAGGGAGTGATAGGTTCAGAAAGATGGTGTCATGTTAACAGGCAACTAAATGTCCAAACTGCTAAATACTCAAATTCCATCTTCTAGAGCAAGGAGAGTAGATTTTGAATTCAAATTGTGCAGCAAAGGAGACCATGAAAAGAATAAAGTGGAGCCTATGATATGTTAGAGAACAAGAAAAATCTAGGCATATAGATTATTTCAAACCTCCAGATTCAGACAAATTACATTACAAAGTGCAAAAAGAATTTGCACATATAATCTCAGAGCCACCGGCAGTGAGTTTGAGAAATCATAAAGAATGGTAAAGATGCCAGAAACCTTGGGAAATGTTCTGTTTTGCAATATCCTGAAAACTAAAGATCCATAAGCTAGACATGATTCTCAAAGAGGGTGAGCCCTGCTGGACCCTGTGGGGATCAGAACACACCTGCTTTGCCAATGAGGGTTGTTATGAAACTAGTCTCTTCCAACAAAGAATGAACACTGTGATGAGAAAGTTGAAAGCCATGCTGAACAAGGGAAGGCTCAGTGGTATGTACAGCACAGAAATCAGATGACTAAGAAGGGTATCAATGATTTGAAATGTTTGTATGAGAAGCCATAGGATCATTTTATGTTGCCTTCAAAACCAGAACTAGAACCAATAGTAGAAACTTTAAATAGGCAGATTTTTCCTTAACATTTGAAAGTATTTTCTGTTCATTCAACAAGTATTTACTGAGCACCTGCTTTGCACCAAATACTATGCTAAGCACTGAGGAATACATGATAAATATAGTTCTCACCTTCATTCAACTTAGTCCTGTGAAGGAAAACAATAACTTAGAAAGCAAGGAACATAACACAGATTACAGCAAAGCCAGGAGGGAAAGAATGGGGGAAGATGGAGAATAACAGTGAGTGTCCATATAAAGATGGTTTTAGGGAAAACTCTGAGGAGGTATCATTTATGCTGAGACCTACACAACAAGGGTAGAGCTGGATGAACACTGGGAGGCAGAGAGAATTAGCAGGTGCAACAGCCCTGAGACTGGAGAGAACTTCAGTTGTTCCCGGAACCAGAAGGAGCCAGGAAAGTAACCTCAGTGAGCAAGGCAGAGGAAAACAGGAGATGGTGAGATACGGTTGAAGAGAGAGGCAGGAATCAGGGAATAAGACGTTGCCATCCTAAGGAATGTAGGATGTGTTCCACGAGATACGGGGAGCTGTTGAACGTTTTGAACAGGAGTCACACGACCTAACTGATGTGTGTGTTTTAATAGTTATTCCAGATGCTCTGTGGTAAATGGATCTGTGTGGACTGGGGGTGGGGGCAGGGAGGGGGATGCAGGGAGAGCATTTAGGAGACTACTGTAGTATTTAGATGAGGCAAGGTGTGAATTGAGGGTGTGCAGTCAAGTTGGAGAGAAGTTCATTTTGATTTTTTTTAAGTAACATACACAGAGTTTACTGATGAACTGAATATGGGGTTTGAGGGAAAGGAGGAAAAATGACTGGAATGATACAAAACTGGACTTGGGTGGCAGGATCTGAAGGACTGCCTGAGCAGATACTGCAAAATGGGACCAGGAACTGGGCTGGCAGGATGGAGTGGAAAGATTGAGGTTGCACTTGATTCAATGATGACAACAGAACTCAAGTGTCTACTTCATGCTGTGGGTCTACTAGAAGCTCCAGAAAATAGGCTTTTGGTTTAGCACAATTCTTAAACTGCGACTGGTTATAAACTTTATCACAAGCATGTTTCTAGGGAAACTCACAGTGCTCCCGGTGAAAATAAGAAGAAAATTAGCAAAGTTGCATAAATACTTTCCTATATTACATAAACATTTTATATTATTATATGTACTATATATTGTATACACATATGGCTTATAAAATTGTAGTCCTTCGCTCAAAGTTTAAAATACAGAAGGCATTCATGCTTGCAATGCTCATAATAAACATTAATAACCAACAGACACAAATGCTGCAAATTTTGCTAAAGACAGCATAACATTCTCATCTTGTTACGTCATCATGAGAAGCTCTCTTGAAAAGAGGAGTTTTTGAAATTTAAGACTTAAGCCTTTCTCATATCAGAAGAGATCCCCCAAATGAGTCTTCTCATTCCTACTTCACTCGCAAAAATCTCACTGTCCATTACAAAAAAAATTCCTACCTTCAAGTATCATAAATATTGGGTGCTAACAGCCATGCACATAAGAATGTAACTGTGGCAAACCTTTGGAGCCTCCACCTAAAGCCAGAGGTAGATGACTAAATAGGGGGAAAAATGCAAACCTTAGGAAATAAAGAATGCGTCATACAAAGCATTACGTTCAAGTCATTGTCTTGAATATTTTGGATAACTCTCGTCTTTAGTTTAGGGAAGAAAATCTGAAACAGAGCAATTACATCACAAATGGAACATTCATATAGTCACTGGGATAGCAAAACATTCAGTGAAGGAAAAGGCTATATAATTTCAATGAGATCCAGGTGGAATATCCCTCTCAGCAAATGTCTACACATCAGCCCATAAAAATGATGGAAAAGGCACAAGACAAGAATAAAAGCAAGAGTGCCAGGTGCTCATCCACCTAAACCCACATCCTTTCTGAGCTTATCCTCTCCAACTACTCCTGCTGTTCATTCTTCCTTCCTCCCAAGGGCCTGGATCTCTCTCCTGCCTTCTGGGGTCTTCTGCTCACTGGCTTCCTTCCTTCTCTCACTGGGCAACCAAACTCCCTCCTGACTCACAGGTGGGGATGGCAAGAGGGAGAACAAAATGACCAATGCAGCTAGTAAGAGTGGCAACAGCCTCAGAAGCCCTTGCTAAGCGTCAAGTACTGGGTTGGGAGCTTTACATGGATTACCTCATTTACTCATGACAACCCAAAGTTCTATAATTGTTTCCATTTTATAGTTGGGGAAAATGAGGTTTAGAAAGGTTAAGTATCTTGCCCAACATCACACAGCTGTTAGTATGGCAGAACCAGCTCTCAAATTTAATCTGACTCCAAAGTTAATCACTCTAACTGACAGAGTTCTTAGAGGAACACATTTCCATACACAAGATAATTAGCAAAGAAAAAAGAAAAGTATATTAGGAAGGATGAAGCACTAGGAAGTCAGAGGGAAAGCCTTATGAAGAGAGGAAGGAGAATGGGAGTCTAGGGTGAGGAGAAAGGCACAGTCTGGAGAAATGGCTGGACCACTACAGGTAGTTGCTGTTTGAATCACTCAGTCGTGTATGACTCTTTGCAACCCCATGGACTGTAGCTTGCCACTCTCCTCTGTCCATGGAATTTCCCAGGCAAGAATACTGGAGTGGGCTACCATTTCCTTCTCCATGGGATCTTCCTGACCCAGGTATTAAACCTGCATCTCCTATACTGGCAGGTGGATTCCTGACCACCTAAGCCACCACAGAAGCCCACTACAGGTGATATGTGTGTGCGTACTAAGTCACTAAAGTCATATCTGACTCTGCAACCCTATGGACTGTAGCCCTCCAGGCTCCTCTGTCCATGGGATTCTCCAGGCAAGAATACTAGAGTAGGTTGCCATGCCCTCCTCCAGGGGATCTTCTGGACTCAGCGATCAAACCTGCATCTCCTGCAATTCCTGCATTGCAGGCTGATTCTTTCCTGCTGAACCACTGGGGAACCCCCACTACAGGTGGTAACTCATACCTAATCCTTAGTTGAAAATGAGAGAAACATCTGGAGAAACCCTTATGTACTAAAAGATTTCTGACTTTGATTCACAAAGGATGGGATTCAAAGAAAGAGAACTTGGAATGTTAACATAAGCATGGCCATTCTCACACAGGTGAGATGAGTCATCTGCCTGAAATGCAGGAGGAGAAAGAAACAGCAGGTTCAAAAGAAGCAGGAAGACATAGACTTGTGCATGGAAAAGAGATGCCAAAAATGCCACTGTCCTATACAGAAAAACACTCAGGAAGAGCGGAAGCAGGATGGAATTAAAGGGGAGATATAGACAGGGGTGCTTCTGAGATGAGCCTTTACCATGAATGGTCCCGACAAGGACGAGGCTTTCTGAAGGCAGATTGCATAACTACAAGTGAGCGATCACAGGAAGGGGGACTTAAACTATCCTTGTGTCTGCTGGAATTCACAGTTTGCTAAAATAGAGTTGCTTATAAAAATTTTTAACATTCCTAGCTAACAAGTTCAGCTCAGATTAGAAGGAGAAACTGTCATTCTGGATGTAATTTTAACCAATGAGAAAGAACTAGTTTCTGTATAAGAATTACAGGGACCTTGGGAGAACATGTCTTTTGGGAGTCTATAATAGCAAGGAAAGGGAGCATTACATACATTCTAATAATGAAGAATTCCAGTGAAAACAAAAAAAGATAAGTAAACTCTTAAGCTAGCGTGATCACACAGAAAACTTTCTCATGAACTCATGTTTTTCAAAGAACCAATTCAAGAGAGATTATGAGGGACATATAGTCAAGAACCAACACACAAAAATGATGATTTTTCAGGAAGACTAAGGACTTAGTCAATTCCCTGGTGGCTCAGACGGTAAAGTCTCTGCCTGCAATGCGGGAGACCTGGGTTCAATCCCCGGGTTGGGAAGATGCCCTGGAGAAGGAAATGGCAACCCACTCCAGTACTCTTGCCTGGAGAATCCCATGGAGGGAGGAGCCTGGTAGGCTACAGTCCATGGGCTCGCAAAGAGTCAGACACGACTGAGTGACTTCACAACACAATGAAAGACTTAACTAGTGGGAAATCCAAGAGACATGAGTGATTTAAAAGGTCTTCCGTGACAAATTCAGAGAGAGAGAGAGAGAGAGAGAATGAGGTGGGAGAGAAGGAAGGAAGGAAGGGAAGGAAGGAGGGATAGAGGGAAAGGTGGAAAGGAGAAAAGGAGAGAGGTAAGAACAGAAGATAAAAGAACATAAAGATAAAAGAGAGGAAGAAGGACGGAGATGAAGAAGAGGACGAGGAAGAGGAGAACAAGGGAGTGATAGGTTCAGAAAGATGGTGTCATGTTAACAGGCAACTAAATGTCCAAACTGCTAAATACTCAAATTCCATCTTCTAGAGCAAGGAGAGTAGATTTTGAATTCAAATTGTGCAGCAAAGGAGACCATGAAAAGAATAAAGTGGAGCCTATGATATGTTAGAGAACAAGAAAAATCTAGGCATATAGATTATTTCAAACCTCCAGATTCAGACAAATTACATTACAAAGTGCAAAAAGAATTTGCACATATAATCTCAGAGCCACCGGCAGTGAGTTTGAGAAATCATAAAGAATGGTAAAGATGCCAGAAACCTTGGGAAATGTTCTGTTTTGCAATATCCTGAAAACTAAAGATCCATAAGCTAGACATGATTCTCAAAGAGGGTGAGCCCTGCTGGACCCTGTGGGGATCAGAACACACCTGCTTTGCCAATGAGGGTTGTTATGAAACTAGTCTCTTCCAACAAAGAATGAACACTGTGATGAGAAAGTTGAAAGCCATGCTGAACAAGGGAAGGCTCAGTGGTATGTACAGCACAGAAATCAGATGACTAAGAAGGGTATCAATGATTTGAAATGTTTGTATGAGAAGCCATAGGATCATTTTATGTTGCCTTCAAAACCAGAACTAGAACCAATAGTAGAAACTTTAAATAGGCAGATTTTTCCTTAACATTTGAAAGTATTTTCTGTTCATTCAACAAGTATTTACTGAGCACCTGCTTTGCACCAAATACTATGCTAAGCACTGAGGAATACATGATAAATATAGTTCTCACCTTCATTCAACTTAGTCCTGTGAAGGAAAACAATAACTTAGAAAGCAAGGAACATAACACAGATTACAGCAAAGCCAGGAGGGAAAGAATGGGGGAAGATGGAGAATAACAGGGGGTGTCCATATAAAGATGGTTTTAGGGAAAACTCTGAGGAGGTATCATTTATGCTGAGACCTACACAACAAGGGTAGAGCTGGATGAACACTGGGAGGCAGAGAGAATTAGCAGGTGCAACAGCCCTGAGACTGGAGAGAACTTCAGTTGTTCCCGGAACCAGAAGGAGCCAGGAAAGTAACCTCAGTGAGCAAGGCAGAGGAAAACAGGAGATGGTGAGATACGGTTGAAGAGAGAGGCAGGAATCAGGGAATAAGACGTTGCCATCCTAAGGAATGTAGGATGTGTTCCACGAGATACGGGGAGCTGTTGAACGTTTTGAACAGGAGTCACACGACCTAACTGATGTGTGTGTTTTAATAGTTATTCCAGATGCTCTGTGGTAAATGGATCTGTGTGGACTGGGGGTGGGGGCAGGGAGGGGGATGCAGGGAGAGCATTTAGGAGACTACTGTAGTATTTAGATGAGGCAAGGTGTGAATTGAGGGTGTGCAGTCAAGTTGGAGAGAAGTTCATTTTGATTTTTTTTAAGTAACATACACAGAGTTTACTGATGAACTGAATATGGGGTTTGAGGGAAAGGAGGAAAAATGACTGGAATGATACAAAACTGGACTTGGGTGGCAGGATCTGAAGGACTGCCTGAGCAGATACTGCAAAATGGGACCAGGAACTGGGCTGGCAGGATGGAGTGGAAAGATTGAGGTTGCACTTGATTTAATGATGACAACAGAACTCAAGTGTCTACTTCATGCTGTGGGTCTACTAGAAGCTCCAGAAAATAGGCTTTTGGTTTAGCACAATTCTTAAACTGCGACTGGTTATAAACTTTATCACAAGCATGTTTCTAGGGAAACTCACAGTGCTCCCGGTGAAAATAAGAAGAAAATTAGCAAAGTTGCATAAATACTTTCCTATATTACATAAACATTTTATATTATTATATGTACTATATATTGTATACACATATGGCTTATAAAATTGTAGTCCTTCGCTCAAAGTTTAAAATACAGAAGGCATTCATGCTTGCAATGCTCATAATAAACATTAATAACCAACAGACACAAATGCTGCAAATTTTGCTAAAGACAGCATAACATTCTCATCTTGTTACGTCATCATGAGAAGCTCTCTTGAAAAGAGGAGTTTTTGAAATTTAAGACTTAAGCCTTTCTCATATCAGAAGAGATCCCCCAAACGAGTCTCCTCATTCCTACTTCACTCGCAAAAATCTCACTGTCCATTACAAAAAAAATTCCTACCTTCAAGTATCATAAATATTGGGTGCTAACAGCCATGCACATAAGAATGTAACTGTGGCAAGAATTCTTTGCTGGAATATATCAGTCTTTAAAAGATAACCAGGCCTAAACCACAGATAACCGTTGAGACTAGATCTGTTGTCCTGTCAACCATCTATGTCACAGCCTTCTGGCATCAATCAAACATTACGGTTTAAATTCCAGATCATGAATAGCGTGACCTCAGCCACACCACTCAAGCTATCCATAGTTAGGCCACCTAAAATATCACTGATGGAAAGAAGTTTATGTGGGAACCTAACCCGGGGTCCTTTTCTCAACATTAAATTCATCTGACATTTCATGCTCTTTGTTGTAAAGGAAAAAGAGAGAGAGAGGGAAATGAGGCGCAGTGTTGGCCAGCAGGTGTGATTCTGCACGTTTCTCATGCAGGGGTCTAGGCTGCGGTTTCAACTCCAACAGGCTGTTTTGTCTAACTGTCTGGGCGTAACGTGTGTTGTCCCACAAACAATTTGTCACACCACGAGAGTCACACATCTGGGGACAGAGACAGCTCATGCCATATGGCAAAAAGTACATCTCTTGTCAATTATCATATTTGGTGGCAGGTAATTTCTTCAACTGCATGTCATGATTTTGTCAGAACTTTGTGTCTTTTGAGTGCTGGGGGATAACCTCAACCAGGCAAAGTCGGTCAGGAAGACACGGCTGTTAAAATTAAAAAAAAAACACTACAATCTACGAACGGCTAAAGGACTTTCTCACAGTAGCAACCTTTGGAAGGTTCTTCGGAGAAAAACAATGTGAAAGAGACAGATTTTACTACCAGACGCCGGTTTTGGCATAGACAACCTTAATGAGGTTAAGGATAGGTCTTACAAATACCTACTTCTGAATTTTTTTTTCCATTTGACATTTGTTTTATCCAGCTGTACTGGTGAAACATCTTTATAGAAAAGTACACAATTTAAGAGGTAACAGAGTCAGCCAGCTGAATAAAACATTGCAAGATGATGCAGAGTCAATTAAGCACACTGCCCTAAGAAGGATTTGATGTAGTCAGGAATGGACATTCGGGGGAGCTTCTCTTTTTGAAAACCATCCTCTGCTTTCTGCTTGTTTTTATCCACAACAGGAAAAAATACTTTTGAGCTTTTGCGCAAATGGGAAAGAGGAGCCCAGGCAGAAATCTGGACCAGCAACACAGGGAAAGCAGTGGAAGGCAGCAAAGTGAAAAGCAGAGGATGGAGTGGCAAGTTGAGAAATCTCTGAAAAATAATCAAAAAGAGATTTAGAGAACAGTAATAGGGAAGGATTGAAGAAAAACATCTTGGGCCCCTCTGGGAACTCTCTCTTCCCAAGTCTTAAAACCCTCTGGTTTCCCCTTGTTTGAAATTGCTGTCCACAACTCTAGAAACAGTATGTTCTTAAGTTTTCTGTTTTGAAAAGACAAATAACCATGGAAACAGTTTTAGATTTTAGTACAGAGAAGAGAAAATTTTCTTTGCATCAAGTTAATTAGGATGTGGGGGAAAGGGACAAATGTTCCCAGGAATTCCACCCCACGACTGGCTTTCAGTCACAGCCGCCAATGCACCAGCCTTAGGGGAGGGTCCTAAAGAATGGGGCTGCTTTAGAGCTGATTCCATTGAGCAGATCTGTATCGAATATTTATGACAGCCTTCCTGCAGATTCAGAGAACTACGTGGCCTAGGCGGATTTTCTAAGGCAGTGCCGACACTTTGATCTTCTAGGGGCTCTGACATCTGTTCTTGTCATCTGCACATTTGTATGTTCTTAGCAAGGTTCAGAGCAAGACCATAGAACAGCAATCTGAGGCCCCCAAACTTGTCCAAAACCAACAGAGTGGAGATTTACACTTATTGAGATAATAGCATCGCACTAATGCAAGCCAAGAGGCCATCAGCCCATTTGGATTATAAAATATTCTATGTTCTACAGAACAGAGAATATTATTTTAGAAATGAATCCTAAGTTTCCCCAGGAGTGCTGGCCCTTGAGTGCAGTATTACAGCCCAAGTTACGATGGCTCTTATCCGCCTTATGGAACTTTAGCCATCACCTCCTTAAAGGTGAACAAAGCGGTGTCGGGTAGCAGGGCACATGACTCAGGAGAAGCCCACCCTTGCTCACTGGTTCCAGTTTCAAACCAGTGTGAGGAGCTGCTGCTCATGAAGATAGCCCACCCTGCAAGGTCTGGCGCTCTATGATGACATCTCTGAGCCCTCAGGATGTCAGAGCTAGCCCCTGGACCACGGGGGCTAGCATGGCCCGCGCGCCAAACCTTTTAGGCTGAGTCAAGAAGCCACCTGTTGCTTGACTCCAGGCTCCCAGACTCTTTCATGAGCACAACTCCTGCAGCTCCTGCCCTGAGGGGTGTACGTCCCAGCCTGCCAGCTCACCCACTTTGCTCTCTCCCAGGGCCCTCAACCTTTCATAGGGCCCCCCACTTGTGAGCCTTTCATTATACCAAGGGATGGGCTTGGGATTACAGGTACCACAGCAAGTTACTGAGAAGGGGATGGTTTGGAGGAGGAAGGGGAAGCCTGTTCCCCTCTCAGATCCCACTCTGGGAGGAATCTTCTTCTCCATGGGAGTACTTCCCTCCCAGATTCTTGCAAGACTGATGTCTCACTCTGGGTAAGACGCATTGGCTTCATGTGGATAAGCATCATTTGTTGAAAAACCTATTTTCCCCCACGGAATCATCTTGACACTCAGGTTGAAAAAAATTAGCCATAAAAGTATGAGCTTTTTTTCCCAGGACTCCTTGGATTCCATTGGTCCACATGCTTATCCTAAACCTATACTACATTGTCTTTATTAATTACTGCAGCTTTGTAGTAAGTTTTGAAATGGCAGGGACTTCCCTGGTGGTCCAACGTCTAAGACTCTCTGCTCCCAGTGCAGGGGGCCCAAGCTCAATCCTTGCTCGGGGAGCTAGATTCCACATGCTGCATCTAAAATCCCACAGGCTGCAACTAAAGACTTGGCACAGCCAAATAAATAAGTATATTTTTAAATAAATGAAAAATAAATTGTGATTGTTTATTTTTAAAAAAGAAATGGAAAATATGGGTCTCTAACTTTGTTCTTTTTCAAGGTTGTTAACCTTTACTACACCTTCCATCCAAGTTGTGAAGCTGTGTTCTCTCTCTGAGATGCCTCATATAGGAAGTAAAGAGCAAACAATGTCAAAATAGCTTTACCTTTGTACTCCCTTTTCTCTGATTTGGTTATACTACTTCATTTTTAAAATACAATAAAATCTTTCTCCCTCTCTCTCTACATTTCACTTCACCATCCCTGTGGACTTGTACAGTATTTCTCTATTTGTAAAACCCAAAATCCATGTTCATATAAACATGAGCAAAGGTACCTATATTCCCTTTCTGCCAATGTCATACTTCCTGGACAAATTCTGTGATGATTCTAAAAGATTAGAATCCCTTAGAGTTTTGTATTTCCCATGAAGAACAAGTTTAGTTTAGGGGCCAATTGTTTCTACCTGAGATTAATGTCATTAAGACATTTAATTCTTTCTAGCAAATGATAACAAATTGCATACAGCAGTTACAAAGTGAGAAAACAAGAAGAAAATCTGTTTTAAGAGTCAGAGGCAATGTACCTTTCTGGGCAAAAAAAAAAAAAAATGTGGTCTCTCATACTTGAAATTGAGCAGAAATTAAAGTCTTAACCTAGCTACCCTTCACAGATAAAATATGGTGTGGTCATAGGCCCTGGAAATAATTGTGTATTTGAATTAGGTACTTGGCAGAATATGAAAATAAAGAAATATGTGTTTCTCTCTGAAAACTGATTTTGCCGTCAATACTCAAGTGTTTTTTGTCTCTGATACATTTCACTAAACTAAGTCTAACAAGGGTTTTCAAGAAGTCTACAGAAAATCATAAGGCCGAATCGAGGGGCTGCTAGAGGGGCACAAGAAGCACAAGGCTTCCCTGGTGGCGCTGTGCTAAAGAATCTTCCTGCCAATGCAGGAGTCACAGGTTCGATCCCTGGTCCAGGAAGACCACACGTGCTGGGGAACAACTAAGCCTGTGCACCAGAGGCTCGAGAGTCGGGAGCCGCCCACTACTGAGCCCAGGTGCTAGGACACTGGAGCCTGAATGCCCTAGAGCCCACGCGCTGCTGTGAGAGGCCACTGCAGTGAGACGCCTGCACACTGCAACCAAGAGTGGCGCTCTGCTTGCTGCAGCTAGAGAAACGCCCTCACAGCAACAAAGACCCAGCATGCTCAAAAATACATAAAAGTACTTATACATACATATACACACACAGAGAAGCAGCCCCCGCAGCATTCTCAGTTTAGCTCTGGGAGCAACAGAGTTGGTTCTAACGGCCTTTTCTGCTTTAATGGTCTTTCTTAGAATGTGCCAGAAGCCCCTCAGCAGCCACACCGGAGCAAAGCGCAAGCCCAGGGAAACCATTTCAACTGCTCCTGAACCCTTCCATCCTTGACAGGACTTCTCCATAAAAGGAAGAAATCAAACCCTGGAGGCAAGACCTGTATTTAAAGAGGTGTGGACCCTGGGCTTCGGACACGACTGAGCGACTTCACTTTCACTTTTCACTTTCATGCATTGGAGAAGGAAATGGCCACCCACTCCAGTGTTCTTGCCTGGAGAATTCCAGGGACGGCGGAGCCTGGTGGGCTGCCGTCTACGGGGTCGCACAGAGTCGGTCACGACTGAAGCGACTTAGCAGCAGCAGCAGCAGCAGACTCTGGGCAGCTGTGAATCCTTTATCCCTTTTATCCTTCACAACAGAAACAGCTCTGGAGAGATTCTCAGATGAAAATAACTTCAGCTGAGGAACTTCAGCTGGGAGTGACTGGATGTGTCCAGCTTGACAGAAAACATTATGAGATACAGCAAGGCTAGAAGCCCAGGACTGCATGGGATATCTGCATGAGATAAAAAGTAGCACAGTTTTAATTTAGAAATATATTCTTCAAATACCAAGCCAAGTACAAATAGCAGAGACTAGCACGAGATGGGGAGTTTAGTATTATACCCTAATCCTTGAAAGTGAAAAAATAAAGTAAGCAACAATATTATAGTAGCAACCTCAGTTGTAAAGTTAGGGTTGATTTAGAGGGGGAAAAAGTGCATTTTTAGATTCTGTTTAATAGGATATTTAATAATATGGCAAATGTGGGATCAAATTTGATGACAATGCTGGCCGTGAGAAGCAGCAGGTGGTGTGATGCTAAACATGTCTGGGGTGTGGCTGATTACTAAAATATTATGGAATAGCCAAGAGAGGTCAGTAGAGGTACTGATCATGTGCTATTTCAAAGTAACTGTGTAGAGCTTGGGTTTGCTGCTCTGTGTCCACGTAAACTTTTCTGCCTGAATTTTTTTTTTTAAACCCTCTTTCTTCTTCTGAACTTTGACCACACCACAGGGCTTCCTTCTAGTGTGGGGGTGGATTTCCCTCAGAGATGGGAGTTTCTCCATCTTAATGTCTGCTCCCTTCCTAAGCTTCCCCTCCGGACCTTGGCCCATGAAAATTTTCCTCTGCATTCTGCCTTTCCTCGTTCTTTAGAAAATTACTCCTGAAGACAAGATTAAAGGAGCACAACTCTCCGAAAACCATTCTGTTTGGGAACGGCTTTCAACTGTGGATGGTGATCACTACAGGACTTGAAATAGCAGAGTATTCTCCATTCTCTACAGGAGACCATCAGCCTGGGATGGACGAACACTACAGGAAGATTTTAAGTTCAACATAAACAAAGAGCATCCTAATAGCAACTATCAGTTCAGTTCAGTTCAGTCGCTCAGTCGTGTCTGACTCTTTGTGACCCCATGAATTGCAGCACGCCAGGCCTCCCTGTCCATCACCAACTCCTGGGGTTCACTATAGATCTGCTCTAATGTTACACAGAAAAGATTCTGGAACTTCTCCCCATACTAATTATGTATGATAAAGGGGCCTATGAGAATTAGATAGAGGTCTGTTAAAACACACAAAAGGTCTAGAGCTGTGCCATCCAATACAGTAGCCACGCTGCCTGTAGCTGGTGAACACTTGAAATGTGACTGAGTTTTAAATCCTTTTCAATTTCAATCAATTTAAATTTTAAAATAGAATGTAGTATAAATTATTTTTATGTTAGACAAAACTTTGTATTAGTTGGACTACACTTGATTTTAACTGTTGGATCATGGAAGGTATTACTATCATAGTGCATGTCAGTATGTGTATTATTTCTAGTCTTTACTAATAACTTTTAAGATATCAATTACATGTTGAAGTAAGATTTTTTATATACTGGGCTAAATAAAATATACTGTTAAAATTAATTCCATCTCTTTCTTTTTCTTTCTCAATTTGGTTACTAGAAAGTTTTACCATGTAAATATGGCTTACCTTATATTTTAATTGAATGGGGCTGGTCTATAGGACAACTGAGGTCTTTGAATATAGAGCAACAAAGCTGTGGCAGACCCAGGGAGGACAGGGGGTTGGGAGAAGGTTTACAATACCATTATCAATACCTGGATTAAAAACCAAGGATTTCTTTTAAACAACCAGGGAAATGAAAAATGTTTAAAGTTTGCATTTTTTATCTGTGTAACAATAATGTTTAAAACTTTTCAGCTGGTCTATAGGACAACTGAGGTCTTTGAATATAGAGCAACAAAGCTGTGGCAGACCCAGGGAGGACAGGGGGTTGGGAGAAGGTTTACAATACCATTATCAATACCTGGATTAAAAACCAAGGATTTCTTTTAAACAACCAGGGAAATGAAAAATGTTTAAAGTTTGCATTTTTTATTTGTGTAACAATAATGTTTAAAACTTTTCATACATTGCCAACTGGCCCCTCTGCCCCTCAAATAAATTCTTAAGCTTGGGAATAAAAGTGCTTTACGCATGAAGGGCCAGGGCAGGACTGTCTGACCTGTAGTCCCAAACTCTTAGGAGAACTTGGAGCTATTGTAAAGGGTCCATAAATCCACGTGGGTACAGCAGTGTCTGCAGATTGAGTAAATAATCTCCAGCTTCTACTGGCACTACAGTCTTTCAAAACTATAGACTGATTAATAAAATGTAAATTCACTTTAACAAGCTACCAAATTCAGAGTAGTGAAGGGGTCATCACATATTTTCTCAATCAAAAGACTCTAAAGTCAGCTATGCACACCTGAAGCATTGGATTTTTGCTAGCTCATTTGGTGCCTTTGTGCAAATCAGATCAAGACAAGCCAGAGAGTTCCACCCTAACTCATACCCAAGCGTGTGACCTGCATGAAAAGGCATTGCTGTCATGATATTTTGATATTCAAAAAGTTCTTCAAACTGGAAAAGGATAAATTTGTAATCTGGAGAATGCTGTGGACAAAAAAAAAAATTAAAAAAAAAAACTCTCAACTTTCAAGTCAGTGTGTTCTCATTGTTGTTGTTCTTGTCTTTCAGCCGACAATATCCAACAATACCAAATAAGAAATGGATGCTTTGCCCTCCAGGAGCCCTGCCCTTGCCACTGTCCTGTGCCAGTATTCCTGCTTTAGACCTGCTGACTGGGGAGGCAGCTCCTATGGTCTCAGCTGGGCCTCAGGGCCATGGTGGGGCCACCAATGGCTCTGACATCATCCAGTCCATGAGGACTGCAAACAAAGCCTGTGCTCCCATGACCCATCAGTTTCTGGAATGAGCAAAGTAAAGTTGGAAGGAAGTCATAATCAGTATCCTCTGACCTTCAATCTGGGAATTCACGGTGGAGAGGAAAATACGCTATTTCTTCAAAACAAACAATCTATTTACAGTTTAGAACAAGGGTTCTCAACCTCCGCATTCCTAACATGTTGATAGTTCTTTGTCATGGGTTTGTCCCTAGATGCCAACAGCATGCCCCTCCCAGATGCAACAATCAAATGTCTCCAGATTTTGCCAAATTCCTAAAAGATGAAACTGCCCCAGTTGAGAATCACTGATTTAGAATATTAAAACATGTGTGGCATTAGCTCATTTTCATAACATCTCTGCTCCACAACTTTCTCATCGGTAAAATGGAGTGATAACTGGGCTGTTCTCATAGAGATGTTGTGAGGATTAACAAGACAAACCTCTCAATGTTGTTGTTTAGTTGCTAAGTCGTGTCTGACTCTTAGAGATCCCATGGACTGTATGTAGCCCACCAGGTTCCTCTGTCCATGGGATTTCCCAGGCAAGAATACAGGCGTGGGTTCCCATTTCCTCCTCCAGGGGCTCTTCCCAACCCAGGAACTGAACCCACGTCTCCTGCTTGGCAGGCAGATTCTTCCCCACTGAGCCACCAGGGAAGCCCTGAATAGGTGACGATAAGTTGAACGGTTCTATGAAGACCTACAGGACCTTTCAAAACTAACACCCAAAAAAGATGTCCTTTTCATTATAGGGGACTGGAATGCTAAAGTAGGAAGTCAAGAAACACCTGGAGTAACAGGCAAATTTGGCCTTGGAATGCGGAATGAAGCAGGGCAAAGACTAATAGGGTTTTGCCAAGCAAATGCACTGGTCATAGCAAACACCCTCTTCCAGCAACACAAGAGAAGACTCTACACATGGACATCACCAGATGGTCAACACCGAAATCAGATTGATTATATTCTTTGCAGCCAAAGATGGAGAAGCTCTATACAGTCAACAAAAACAAGACCAGGAGCTGACTGTGGCTCAGATCATGAACTCCTTATTTCCAAATTCAGACTTAAATTGAAGAAAGTAGGGAAAACCGCTAGACCATTCAGGTATGACCTAAATCAAATCCCTTATGATTATACAGTGGAAGTGAGAAATAGATTTAAGGGCCTAGATCTGATAGACAGAGTTCCTGATGAACTATGGAATGAGGTTCGTGACATTGTACAGGAGACAGGGATCAAGACCATCCCCATGGAAAAGAAATGCAAAAAAGCAAAATGGCTGTCTGGAGAAGCCTTACAAATAGCACTGAAAAGAAGAGAGGCGAAAAGCAAAGGAGAAAAGAAAAGATATAAGCATCTGAATGCAGAGTTCCAAAGAATAGCAAGAAGAGATAAGAAAGCCTTCTTCAGCAATCAATGCAAAGAGATAGAGGAAAACAACAGAATGGGAAAGACTAGAGATCTCTTCAAGAGAATTGGAGATACCAAGGGAACATTTCATGCAAAGATGGGCTCGATAAAGGATAGAAATGGTATGGACCTAACAGAAGCAGAAGATATTAAGAAGAGGTGGCAAGAATACACAGAAGAACTGTACAGAAAAGATCTTCACGACCCAGATAATCATGAGGATGTGATCACTAATCTAGAGCCAGACATCTTGGAATGTGAAGTCAAGTGGGCCTTAGAAAGCATCACTAAGAACAAAGCTAGTGGAGGTGATGGAATTCCAGTTGAGCTGTTTCAAATCCTGGAAGATGATGCTGTGAAAGTGCTGCACTCAATATGCCAGCAAATTTGGAAAACTCAGCAGTGGCCACAGGACTGGAAAAGGTCAGTTTTCATTCCAATTCCAAAGAAAGGCAATGCCAAAGAATGCTCAAACTACCGCACAATTGCACTCATCTCACACGCTAGTAAAGTAATGCTCAAAATTCTCCAAGCCAGGCTTCAGCAATATGTGAACCGTGAACTCCCTGATGTTCAAGCTGGTTTTAGAACAGGCAGAGGAACCAGAGATCAAATTGCCAACATCCGCTGGATCATGGAAAAAGCAAGAGAGTTCCAGAAAAACATCTATTTCTGCTTTATTGACTATGCCAAAGCCTTTGACTGTGTGGATCACAATAAACTGTGGAAAATTCTGAAAGAGATGGGAATACCAGACCACCTAACCTGCCTCTTGAGAAATCTGTATGCAGGTCAGGAAGCAACAGTTAGAACTGGACATGGAACAACAGACTGGTTCCAAATAGGAAAAGGAGTACGTCAAGGCTGTATATTGTCTCCCTGCTTATTTAACTTATATGCAGAGTACATCATGAGAAACGCTGGACTGGAAGAAACACAAGCTGGAATCAAGATTGCCGGGAGAAATATCAATAACCTCAGATATGCTGATGACACCACCCTTATGGCAGAAAGTGAGGAGGAGCTAAAAAGCCTCTTGATGAAAGTGAAGGAGGAGAGTGAAAAAGTTGGCTTAAAGCTCAACATTCAGAAAACGAAGATCATGGCATCCGGTCCCATCACTTCATGGGAAATAGATGGGGAAACAGTGGAAACAGTGTCAGACTTTATTTTTTGGGGCTCCAAAATCACTGCAGATGGTGACTGCAGCCATGAAATTAAAAGACGCTTACTCCTTGGAAGAAAAGTTATGACCAACCTGGATAGTATATTCAAAAGCAGAGACATTACTTTGCCGACTAAGGTCCGCCTAGTCAAGGCTATGGTTTTTCCTGTGGTCATGTATGGATGTGAAAGTTGGACTGTGAAGAAAGCTGAGCGCCGAAGAATCGATGCTTTTGAACTGTGGTGTTGGAGAAGACTCTTGAGAGTCCCTTGGACTGCAAGGAGATCCAACCAGTCCATTCTGAAGGAGATCAGCCCTGGGATTTCTTTGGAAGGAATGATGCTAAAGCTGAAACTCCAGTACTTTGGCCACCTCATGCGAAGAGTTGACTCATTGGAAAAGACTCTGATGCTGGGAGGGATTGGGGGCAGGAGGAGAAGGGGACGACCGAGGATGAGATGGCTGGATGGCATCATGGACTCGATGGACGTGAGTCTGAGTGAACTCCGGGAGATGGTGATGGACAGGGAGGCCTGGCGTGCTGCAATTCATGGGGTCGCAAAGAGTCGGACACGACTGAGCGACTGAGCTGAACTGAGTACACTCCCAAGCTCCTCTTGTACTGGTCTAATACCTGGTATTTGTGGATTTACTCTAAGGTCAAGGCTGCCTCTGTGTCTCTGTGTTACTGCAGCAGCTAAGACCCCCTGAATTCCGAGTGCTGAGGTTCAGACTCCAGGTGTGATCAGGAATATGTTGCTAAACCTCTGAAACCACAGTTTTTCATCTATTTTTAAAGACAGACAGATAATGAAAGCCTCTCCCTTGCAGGGCTGTTGTGGGAGTGAAATGACATATTCAGAGGTTGAGCTTATTAACCCTTATTAAGTGCTGCAAGGCTACATGTGTATGCAGGGAAAAGCAAAGGGAGATGTTTATAAAATTCCAACAAATTAATAGTTTTTCTCAACCTTCCTCCCCCACTGCTGTCCCACCCCACTCTAAGGACTTTGTCAGAACCCCAAAGTCCTCACACCTCATCGTGTGAACCCCTAAGGGATCATACCAGTTCCTCCCAGCTACCTCTTGAGGGTCCTCTTCCTGTTCCCAGAAGTTCTCCTCAGACTTGTGGGCTGCGTTTGCCCAGGTCCACTCCGACGACACCCAGGCTCTTACTGGTGGTAAAGCCAGACTTCTCTTCATGCCACAGTCAACTGAAGTGGAGACAAAGCTCTTCCCCTGCTGGCACTGCAGTCTGTGATTGGCCACAGATTCTCTGCTGAGTCTCAATTTCCTCACCTGCAAAATGGGGCAACTCAAACAACTTTTCTCCAGTATCCTCACCTCCCTCCAGGACTACAGGTGCTTCTCATTCCTGCTACTCCGGACATTTCTCTATCCCTGTAATGCCACCCTCTTTAAAAGAAACACTTTTCTTTTCATAAACCATGATCTCCCTTAAGTAAAGGACTGTGTCCTATTCACATTTACATCCCATAATGTATTTCCTACCACAAGGCAAATCCTCAATAAACAATTGTTGAATGAATGAGTGTGAGAGAGTTGGACATATGATCGTGTGCAAAGCTTTAAGTGGGACAGGCTGGGGTTTTCTTCCTTTCTCACCCTTCTCTTGCCTTCACTTCCCAGATATTTGCTGGGAAGATATCTTTTGTAAAATGAAGCAGAGACTGATGCTCAGGTAGCATAGTAACTTATGGATGCTATGCCGTGAAAAGTGGTTAACATCTGCAAGATAAATGTGGTTTGAGTTGGGGGATTTGGTTTCACTGGTGTGCGTGTATGCTAAATCACTTCAGTTGTGTCCAACCCTATGGACTATAGCCCTCCAGGCTCCTCTGTCCATGGGGATTCTCCAGGCAAAAACATTGGAGTGGGCTGTCATGCCCTTCTCCAGGGGATCATCCCAACCCAGGGAAGAACCTGATGCATTGAACCTATGTCTCCTGCAGCTCCTAGCATTGCAGGTGGATTCTTTACTGGTGAGCCTCTGGGGAAGCCCCAGTTTCTCTGGGGAAACCAGAATAATCTGCTGCTGCTCCTTCAGCCTGAAAGCACTCAGCTGAGACAGAGGGCCCTGGGAGGGGTGGTCCGAGGGCAGAGGGGATGGGAAGTGAGAAGGGAGATCCCAGTTAGCCTCCAGGGTGGGCTCCTATATGCACAAGCAGTGCCCTGATGGGGAAGGAAACAATCTGTGTCATCCTCTGTGCTCCATGAGCCTCCAAAAGCACCTACGAGTAAGGTTTTCTTTCTGGAATTCACCATACCTGGAGCCTCCCACCATCACTCCCAACAAAATAACAACCTAATTAAGATGCTACGTTAAGAACATGGACAGAGTTGGTATTGTGGTTTACCCAGTGTGGTTCAGAACGACAAGTCTGTCCTTTTGGGTTACGCTTAGCGTGAAGATTTGACTGACATTCTCCAATCCAGGGACTTCTCTGGTTGCTCAGTGGTCAGGAACCTGCCTGATGAGGCAAGAGACACAGGTTTGATCCCTGGATGGGGAAGATCCCCTGGAATAGGAAATGACAACCCACTCCAGTATTCTTGCCTGGGAAATCCCCTGGACAGAGGAAACTGGCAGGTTACAGTCCATAGGGTCACAAAGAGTCCAAACAGCAACAGGTTCAATCAAGGAGACCACAGTTCCAGTCCTGTTGGCACAATTTAGAGCCAGGTCAAAACTCAAACGACTGGGCCTCCGTCTCCTCCCCGCTTGCAGAAATGAGGAGAAATAATCACTTCACTGTGGGTCAACTGGATGAACCAAACATCAGCATCACAGTGTTGGTGTCAAGGTAAGGACAGCAGAATAAGAAATGGATCCTAACGTGAGCGCAACCAATAATTCACAGCATGACCTTTTGTAAGCAATGACTTTCCAAGACTTCAATTTTCTGATCTGTTACTCCTAGTTAGGGATTCCCCAGTGGCTTAAGTGGTAAAGAATCTGCCTGCTACACAGGAGGCACAAGGGATGCAGGTTTGATCCCTGGGTAAAGCAGATCCCCTGGAGAAGGGAATGGCAACCCACTTCACTATTCCTGCCTGGAGAATTCCATGGACAGAGGAGTCCGGTGGGCTACAGTCCACGAGGTTGCAAAGAGTTGGACATGACTGAGCTACTAACACATCCACACTACTAATACTGAGTCCAAAGGGAAGTTGTAGAGGAAAAAAATGAGATGTTGGATTTAAAAACACGTCAAAATGGTTAGGTGCTCTGTACATAAGCGATAATTTCGTTACCAATTTGTTAAATAACTACTGTGTGAAGGTTTCTATTCATTCAATGGACTGCATATCACTTGGAATTGCAGCAGTTGCTAGTGTTATTAGAGAGCCAAGGGCAGTAGGCAAGAGGAAGGAACATGAAAACGAGAAAGATGGCCTTGGGGCTCTCCCTGCATCCCAGGAGAGCTAAGAGCACACACAAGTGGAATATGTTAGAGGGCTTCCCTGGCGGCTCAAATGGTTAAGAATCTGCCTGTGATTCAGGAGATCCGGGTTCAATCCCTGGGTCAGGAAGTTCCCCCGGAGAAGGGAATGCCAACCCATTCCAATATTCTTGCCTGGAGGATTCCATGGACAGAAGAATCTGGCAGGCTACAGTCTATGGAATATTTTAAACAATCAAAGAAAATAAAGTATTTCTGGGGAATATCTGAGGAAATGAGCTGATGCAGATCACTGTCAATTTATAACAAATCAAATCTAGATTGATTGGATTTGATGAGATTGGATTGATGGGACTGATTTAGTTTGACTTGACGGCAAAACTCTATGGATGGAGGAGCCTGGTAGGCTCCAGTCCATGGGATTGCAAAGAGACACGATTGAGCAACCTCACTGACTGGCTGGCTAAAAGGGCTGTTATAAACGGGCCTTTAGTGATGTGGCTGAGCTGTGGGGGAGGGAAGCGTCAGTGGTCCTAAGACTAGGTCTCAGTCTTTCATGAGCTTATGCCTCTGGACTGTGAACTTCACAGATATTTCTGAATTGTTTTTCTACCCCCTCAGATGAGACTTGGGCTTCCCTGATAGCTCAGTTGGTAAAGAATCCGCCTGCAACGCAGGAGACCTCAGTTCAGTTCCTAGGTGGGGAGACCCCCTGGAGAATGGATAGGCTGCCCACGCCAGTTTTCTTGTGCTTCCCTTTTGGCTCAGCTGGTAAAGAACCTGCCTGCAACCCAGGGAGACCTGGGTTCTATCCCTGGATTGGGAAGATCACCTGGAGAAGGGAAAGGCTACCTACTCCAATATTCTGGCCTGGAGAATCCAGCCCATAGGGTTGCAAGGAGTTGGACACGACTGAGTGACTTTCACTTTCAGATGAGACAGGATGGCACTGTAGTTTGTAAACACAGTGATATGATCTCTTAATCCCTAATTTCCCCTCCCCCTTTCCTCTCCCTTTTGGTAACCACTATATTCTGTGATTTGTTTCTGTTTTGCATATACATTCATTTGTATCATTTTTTAGATTCCAGATGTAAGTAATATCACACTGCGTTTGTCTTTCTTGGTCTGACTTATTTCACTCAGCATAATATTCCCTAAGTCTGTCCATGTCATTGCAAATGCAGAATTTCATTCTTTTTATGGGTGAATAATATTCCATTGTTATATCCCACACCGCCTTTATCAATTCATCTGTTGATGGGCATTTGGGTTGCTTTCATATCTTGGGTATTGTAAATAGTGCTGCTTTGAACACTGAGGTACAGGTAACTTTTTGAATTAGTATTTTGTTTTTTCTGATAGATATCCAGAGTGGCATTACTGGGTCATATGGTAGGTCTATTTTTAGGTTTTTTAGGGACCTCCATACTGTTTTCCACAGTGACTACACCAATCTATATCCCCACCAACAATGTACAAGGCTTCCCTTTTCTCTACCCCTTCTCCAGCATTTATTTGTAGACTTTCTGCTGTTAGCTATGCTGACAGGTGTAAGGTGATATCACATGTTTTGGTTTGCATTTCTCTAATAACTAATGATACTGAGCATCTTTTCATGTGTCTGTCAGCCATCCAAATGTCTTATTTTTTTGTTTTGTTTGGGCTGTTTGTTTTGTTTTTGGCTGTGCTTGCTGGATCTTAATTCTGCAACCAGGACCCCTGCACTGGAAGTGCAGAGTCCTAACCACTGGCCTGCCAAGGAATTCTCTGTATGTCCTCTTTGGATAACAGAATGTCTATTCGGGCCTTATGTTCATTTTTGATTGGGTGGTTTATCTTTCTGATTGACAATAGATGACTTTTAACCAATCAGATATTGTATCAGTAAACAGCATCTAGAACACTTACAGTTAACATAATTATCTATATGTTGTGGTGTGCTTAGTTGCAACTCTTTGTGACCCGATGGACTATAGCCTGTCAGGCTCCTCTGTCCATGGGGATTCTCCAGGCGAGAACACTGAAGTGGGTTGCCATGCCTTCCTCCAGGGGATCTTCCCAAGCCAGGGATGGAACCCAGGTCTCCTGCATTGCAGGTGGGTTGTTTACCAGCTGAGCTACCAGGGAAACCGTTATCTACATGGTTCAGTATATATTCATCTTTGCTCTCTGTTTTCTTTTTGTCCCATATTTTCTATGTTTTCTTTTACTTTTTTGCACCTTTTTTGTTATTGTTGCTGTCCTACCAGCCTTATTATGTTTATTAAACTTTGAATTTTGTAATAGTTTTGGATTTCTAGAATAGTGGTAAAATAATACAGAAAGTTCTTGTATATCTGATTCCCAGTTTTCTTTACTGTTAAGATCTTATATTTGTATGGTACATTTGTCACCACTCATGAATGAATACTGATACATTATTATTTGTTATGGCCCACAGCTTATTCAGACTTCCTTAGTTTTACCTAATATCCCTTTTTTGTTCCAGGATATTTAGTTGTTTTGTCTTCCTGGACTCCTCTTGGCTGTGACAGTTTCTCAGATTTTCCTTGTTTTTGATGACCTTAACAGTTTTGGAGTAATTTTTGAGTCAGGTATTTTATAGAATATCCTTTAACTTGGGTTTATGCATGTTTTTCTCAAGACTAGACTGGGTTTTGGAAGGAATATGATAGAGCTAGAGCACCATTCTCATGGCATCCTATCAGGGACATGTACCATAGTGTGTGACTTACTCCTGTTGATGTTGACCTTCATCCCCTCTGAGTGCTTCTCGGGCTTTTGCACCATAAAGCTACTCTTTTCTTCCCACTTTTCATCTGATATTCTGGAAAGAAGCCTTATACACACCCCACACTTAAAGGTAAGGGGTTATGTTCTATTTCTTTGAGAGAGATATAATTTATTTAGACTTCTTATGCAGGAGAGATTTAGTTCTTCTCTCTCATTTATATTAGTAGAAACTCAAAGATATTTATTTACACTTTAGGTGATAATTTAGTACTATGTGATTTATTTTATTGTTCAAACTGTTCCAGCTTTGATCCTTGGAGCCTTTTCAGTTGGATCCTGTGTCACTTAAACATACTCCTCTAGACAGATAGATAAATTTTAGCACTTTCTTACTTCCTGGTACTACAAGCTTTTCTTCTACGTTATCTGCCCAGCTCTAGAATCTTCCCCAGGGGGACTTTGTTGCTTTTATTGGAAAAAGCTTTTAGAAACCAAGATCTGCATCCTAGTTGTGCTTGCTTATTGCTACTGGATGTTGTTACTTCTAGGCCCTCTCAGCTGACAGAGCAAGTAAATATATTTATGTACATTTATATATAAACACATAGCTGCAAAAATTCTCTATGCAACCATCTGTACCTTTAATAAGCTAAACATGAGTTCATACTTATGTCTTCAGCTCTAACCCAGTTTCACATGGCTCATTCGAACTTCCCCTGCTTAAAAGCAGCTCTTCTAAAAATGTTATTTCCTGTCCTGGTCACTTTTCCCCTCAATTATCCCACTCAGAAATGTTTCACCTTAGTCTGTATAAGACCTTCGTCCTGAGCCAGTAGTATACATTTGCTCAATATCAGCATGGAGCCCTGAAAATTCTCTGATTAAATATTTAAAAGGTTGAAGATCAGGAATTCCCTGGCAGGCCAGTGCTTGGGACTCCGAGCTATCTGCCAAGGACCCAGGTTTGATCCCTGGTGAGGGAACTGAGATAAAATAATTTAAAAAATAAAAGGTGGAAGATCTATCCTGTAAAGCATCAGACGGTAGGTGTGTTGACTTATGAATGTTCTCCTTGCCTACTGATTGAGTCTTATTTAGTGTGTTACTCGCGAATTCGTGTCCAACTCTTTGTGACCCCATGGATTATGGGTTGCCATTCCTTTCTCCAAGGGATCTTCCCAACCCAGAGAGTGAACCCAAGTCTCAACTGAGTCTTAAGAGGCACATTTAATCGCTTAGCACCTCAATTTCCACTTTGGGCTTCCCAGGTGGCTTAGTGGTAAAGAATTCGCCTGCCAATGCAGGAGAAATGGGTTCAATCCCTGAGTCAGGAAGGTCCCTTGGAGGAGGAAATGGCAACTCATTCCAGGATTCTTGCCTGGAAAACTCCATGGACAGAGAAGCCTGGAAGGCTACAGACCATGGGGTGGCAAAGAGTCAGATGCAACTGACCACACACACTCAATTTCCAAAAGGGACAAATGTTTAACTGACTCTCTCACTAGTTTGTTGTGGGGACGAAACACAGTATGAGGATAAAAATAACTTTGTAACATAAAAAGCTCTGCTCACTGACAGCCTCTTCAGTTGGCTCAGGTGCCCCTTCAACATACCCTCACCTATTTAAAAAAACACTTCCTTACTTTCTGGCATTATAGGTTCCTCTACTGTGTTACCTGCCCAGCTCATCATTCATTTCTCCATCATCATTCGTTTCTCCATCTTCAAATGGAGGATTATTCATTTCTCAAAGGAGAAATGAGAATTAGATATGGAATCACAGTGACATTTGACCAACTTCCTAACACCATGCCTGAAGTCATAAGGAAGGAACAAACACCGTCTCATTTAATCCTCAAAAGGGGGTAGCTTTTATTACCTTCATCTTACAAATGAGGAAATTGAGGTTTACAGAAGTTAAGAATTGTTTTTTAATTTTGTTTGATTGGATTGTAATTGCTTTACAATGTTGTGTTGGATTCTGCAACAGCAGATTCTTTACAACAGCATGAATCAGCTATCAGTAAACATATATATCCCCTCCCTCTTGAGCCTCCTTCCTATCCACCCCAGTCTTCTGGGCCACCACAGAGCCCTGAGCTGAGCTCCCTGGGCCGCACGGCAGCCTCCCACTAGCTGTCTGTTTCACACGGGGCAGTGTGCATATGTTGGCGCCACTCTCTCTGTTCATCCCACCCTCTCCTTCCCCCACCGTGTCCGCAAGTCCATTCTCTACAGGTGCATCTCAATTCCCGCCCTGCAAAGAGGTTCATCAGAAATTAAGAAACGAATAGTGGTGGTCATGATAACAAACAGCACTTCCTGAGGGCTTCCTATGGGTCTAGCACTGTTCTAAGCATTGTACACTTATTACCTCATTCAACTTTCACAACAACCTGATGAAGAAATTTTCTATTATCCCCACTTTACAGAAGAGGAAAGTAAAGCACAGAAAGGATTCCATAGCTGGTAAATGACAGGGCTGGCATTCTTTTGAATGAGTATTTATATTTACTGAGAACCTACTTTTTAGGCTATTCTTCCAACTAGGTACTGCAGGTGAACAAGCTGACTAGACAAAACTCATGTTCTCAAGCTGCCCATATTACAGAAATAGAAGGCAATATTATTGTGTTAATATGGGAAATATCCTCTCTACCTAAAGAGGCTTCTTTCATATAAGACTATTTTTGAGAAAAGATTTTTGTCCTTAAAACATTATGCTGGCAGTGATCTATGGAGTGCAGCATCATTTTCAACTTGGTTTCACTTGATTTACTGGTTGTTTTATCCCAGAAGTCAGAAAATAGTAACTGAAGGTGGGTGTATCCTCCTCAACAATTGGGGTTGATCTCCTTACAATTATGCATGTCTTACTTTTTAAAAACACCTCAGTTTTTTCAACCTCAGCTGTCCTCAGTGGCAGCTGATTCCAGCACCTCCTCGTTGAGAAGAGTCAGCACAGGGAAGTACATTTAATATTTTATAATAATATTTTACAGAGAAGGCAATGGCACCCCACTCCAGTACTCTTGCCTGGAAAATCCCATGGACAGAGCAGCCTGGTGGGCTGCAGTCCATGGGGTCACTGAGAGTCGGACATGACTGAGCGACTTCACTTTCATGCCTTGGAGAAGGAAATGGCAACCCACTCCAGTGTTCTTGCCTGGAGAATCCCAGGGACGGGGGCGCCTGGTGGGCTGCTATCTCTGGGGTCACACAGAGTCAGACATGACTGAAGCGACTTTGCAGCAGTAGCAGCAGCAGTAATATCTTATGTAACATACATACATATCACTTTTTTTATATACCTGAAACTAACACAATATTGTAAGTCAACTAATACTTTGAAAAGGAAAAAGAAGAGTCAATCCCTGAGATTCCCTAGTGAATACGACTTGCCCAGCAAGACTGGGGCTAAACAGACCACAAAACACTATTGTGTTCAGGGCTGCTGCAGAATGAAGCCAACATGGAGAAGAGGACAAATTCAAAAAGCCCCAGAGAAGTGGAGCAGTGGCCTGGCATGACCTGGGTGGAGTATGCTTACTTTAGGACTTGTTACACAAGATAATGAATCTCCTCATGGCTCAAGACATCCTGAATCAGGTCTGAGTTTTCTTGAAGCTAAAAGCACCCTCACCCACATAGCATCCCAAAGCCTCTTTGTTACTGAGAACATGTATGCCTGGGAATCTTGCTATAACCATCCTATTTCCCAGAGGTACTAGCCAAGGAATTTTTCCACAAACCAATGAAATTCTCAGTCTTTGTGGGCAAATGCCCTCTGTCTACCCTTTTCTTCTCCTTTGCTTTATTCCCTTAGACATCTACTCAAAGACACTTGGAACACTGAAATCACTCTAGCAATACCAAAAGCTACGTGATGCTGATTGAAGACAGTTGAAGAGAAACAGTGCTTTGAATTAAAGCATGTTTCCTAGTGTTGGTGAGCAGCACAAAAAGAGGACCCACTTAGCCACCTACCCCCAGTGGGTAATTCATCGTCTGTCTGCTTTGAAAGTGCCAAAGTGCTTTGCGGGGCCTTCTAAGCACTTCTTTCCATCCCATTCCTTTTCCCTGATTGCTTTCAAAAGAACCAAAAACAAACAAGGCATGTTAATTACTATGGGGTATTCATTATTTGGTTCAAAGCCTCAAAGCTCAAAAGAATCAGAACAATTTATTTTCTGAATTCACTTACCCCAATTTCCGAACCAGCCAACATAGGGACAGTCTTTACTATTTGTTGATAATGTTCTTTCACTGTAAGCATTACTGCCCCTGAAGCAATGTTATAAGACCATCCTTGGGCTGAATGCAACAATTAAGTCTTTTTTCAAAAGATGTGCAGATAAGATTGCTTGGCAGTTTGGAAGCAACTTTAGTCTAGGAAGCCCAGTCAATTCCATATTAATGGAATGTTGAAATTTTCCTTGCCTACCCCTGAAGGATAAGGCTGCCTGCTTTGTCAATTCTATAAACTGTAAATATTCATTTTTTGTACTAGTAGATCCAGAAAAACATAGAGAATAGTAAAACCAACATCCATATAGTAGCCATAATAATTTAACAAATGCTAACATTTTGCCATATTTCTGTCAAAACCAATTATAATGATGGATATCCCTACTTGACTCATGAAATAAGTTAAACCAAGAGTCCCATTTCCATTTTTCTCCTTAAGGGACATCTTACAATGAAACCTTTCAATTCTGAGCCTTTTGCAACCATGATTTCAAAACAGAAGAGACATGGGTTCAGGAATAGACCATAAATATTCTAAACGGGACTTCAACAGGGCTTCACTGCTACCTAGAGATGGGCTATAGGCAGTGAGGGAGTCTGCAGGGGACATTCAGTAGGGCATTTAGGAGAGACAAATGTTCGATAAACACCTAAGTGGTGAGCTCTGATGAGCTGGCACTTTGGGGGAACAAGGTCTAAAGTTACTCAGGTCTATGCTTTGTTGATTTCCTTTAATGAATATATACTTTGAGGTTTCATCTTACAAGCATCTTCATTTGACATAGCATCCATACACAATCTGAATTGCAGAAGTTTAGAAACTGAACTCCTGGGCTTCTCCGGTGGCTCAGTAGTAAAGAATCTGCCTGCCAACACAGGAGACTCGGGTTTGATCCCTGCTTCAGGAAGATCCCACACGCCTCGGAGCAACTGAGCCTGCACACCAAAACTACTGAGCCTCTGCTCTACAGCCCGGGAGACACAACTACCGAAGCCTGTGAGCCCCAGGGCCCCTGCAACAAGAGAAGCCACCACAACGAGAAGCCCGTGAACTGCAACGAGAGAGCAGCCCCCGGCTTCCTGCAGCGGGAGAGAAGCCTGCGTGCAGCAACGAGGACCCAGCACGACCAAAAGTAAACAAACAGAAACGAAAGTCCTACCTATCCCCCCATTTAGTTAACACACATAGTCACATCTAGTGGGTCTTGAATGACTTTCCCTTCTTCCATATATGACCCTTAAAAACTCCTCAGCTCCTACACCAGCCATTTAGTTCTGTTGAAATTTCTTTTCAGAGCATATATAGATTTTTGTAGCTTTTCCCTGCTTTACAACCATCCCAGATTAAAAGCTGAGTTCAAAAAAGGGTTAAGCACAGTGCATTGTCAATTACAGGCATACCTACTAAGAGCTGTCTCGGTGAGCCCACATCCCCAGGCAGGAAGAAAGCAACAGCTGCTTACTGATCCCATTTTAAAGCAAAATCATGTAGTTCCTCCTCTATACCAAACTGTCATACCTTGAAGAAGTTTAAAAGCTTAGAAATGAAGTTCTGGAAATAGATAGTGGTGGGACTTCCCCGGTGGTCCAGTGGTTAGGAATCTGCCTTGCAATGCAGGGGTATGAGTTCAATCCCTGGTCGGGGAACTAAGATCCCAAGACTGGGGCAACTAAGCCCAAGAGCCACAACTAGAGAGAAGCCCCCTCACCACAACAAAGATCCTGTGGCCACAACTAAGACCTGATGCAGCCAAAATAAATTTTAAAAATGATACAGGTGATGGTTTGTGAATGTACTTAATGCCACTGAATCATACACTTAAAAATTATTAAAAGGGTAAATATTATGTTTTACTACAACAATTTTTTAAATTAGAAATTATAAAAAATACTTAAATAATAGATCAATTTGAAAATAGATTAAATGAAATTGTAAAAAAAATTTTTTTTTACCTCTTGGGCAAACAGAAAGACTCTTAGAGTTGGTAATAGTGGAGGTGATGGAATTCCAGCTGAGCTATTTCAAATCCTAAAAGATGATGCTGTGAAAGTGCTGCACTGAGTATGCCAGCAAATTTGGAAAATTCAGCAGTGGCCACAGGACTGGAAAAGGTCAGTTTTCATTACAATCCCAAAGAAAGGCAATGCCAAAGAATGCTCAAACTACTGCACAATTGCACTCATCTCACACACTAGTAAAGCTATGCTCAAAAATCTCCAAGCCAGGCTTCAGCAATATGTGAACCGTGAACTACCAGATGTTCAAGCTGGTTTTAGAATAGGCAGAGGAACCAGAGATCAAATTGCCAGCATCCGCTGGATGATGGAAAAAGCAAGAGAGTTCCAGAAAAACATCTATTTCTGTTTTACTGACTATGCCAAAGCCTTTGACTGTGTGGATCACAATAAACTGTGGAAAACTCTGAAAGAGATGGGAATACCAGACCACCTGACCTGCCTCTTGAGAAACCTATATGCAGGTCAGGAAGCAACAGTTAGAACTGGACATGGAACAACAGACTGGTTCCAAATAG